>JAHIAM010006733.1:0-107331 GCA_021605205.1 Aegilops longissima | reverse complement strand
TTCCTATTTAAACCCCTCCTTCCAAATCTGGTCGCCTAACCCTCCTCCTCCATTTCACCCTCCAGCCTCCTGCTCGCCACTTGGCAAGTCGCCATTCACGCCACCATCCGCCGGCCAGGTGGCCAACCGGGCCTGCCATGTGGCATGGCTCCCCAGCCGCCTCTTCTCCCTCCCACCTCCCTGCCCGCACAGGCTCCGCCTGGCCAGATCTGCCCGGCGGAGCCTGCCCGCTTCTCCCGAAGGCCGCTCACTGGCTGGTCTCGCTTCCTCGCCTGACCTCTGTACTCGTTATTGCCGCCGGGCGCCAAGGCCCGCCTGCCCTGCCGCTGCCTTGCGCCCCTCCCAGAACCTGGGCCGGGCGCTAACGCCAGCGAGCCCCGCCTCCTCATCTCCCTTCCCTCCTTCCTTCTCATGCTCACCTCGGTCTCTCTTTCCTCGTGAGGCCGCCACCGCCATGGCTTTTGCAGCCCGAGGCTCCTCGCCTCCGCGGCTGAACGGAACCTCTCGACGCCTGATCCGCCTCACCGGATCCGCCTCCTCCGCCATCCTCGCCCCATTGCTGGCTTCCTCGTCTGGCCACTGCTCTTGCTTCAGCAGCAGAGGAGGACGGCGATCTCTAACATGCCTCCCACAGGCCTCTGGCACGCCACAGCTCGCGCCAGCCCAACTCCTCCGCCCGCTGGGCCTCTCTTCCACCGGGCCAAGAGCCCATGGTGAGCCTCCAGCCCTCCCCTCGTGTCCTCGCGCCCAGAGATTTGGCCTGTATGTTTTTTTTTCGATCCACGATTTAGCTGTTTATCCAAGATTTTAACAGATTTGCGTAAACCTCTTGCGCTTCATGCATATAATAACTCATGATCCGCATCTTATGTAAATGATTTATATATGTAAAATGCTCAAAATTGTGTAGATTAATAATATGCCACTTTCATCTATGTTAAAATGTTTAAATTGATGTTTGCATTAATTTGCTAATAATGCCATGTTAAAATGATTTATTTCATAACTAAATAACCGTAGCTCGGTTTTAAACAAACTTTATATGTAAATGGGGTAGAAAAATGCCTAGTTTAACATGGTCCACTTTATTTTGCGGTTTAACAACATTAAAATTGTGTATAGGGCAGAACAGTACCGAATCTAAAATATTGCTCATGGGGATTTTCCGGAATTGTTGTTTCTTATTTCCGGCCTCATTTAAACTTGCCTAAATAGTTAGTTTAATTATGCTCCACCTCTTGCCATGTTTAACAACATTTAATATTGTTGTGTACCTAAACGATATTAAACTAAATATTTGATGTGGTGTTTTGTCGATATGCAACTCGTTGCATATTGAGCTCCACTTAATTTGTAGTATTGTTTGTTATAAATTGCCATGCCATGCCTTATTAAACCGGACATGCATCATACTTGATTGTGCATCGTGCCATGTTTATGCTTGTGCATTTACCATGTTGTTTGTTTGTTTCCGGTGTTGCTTCTCGGTTCCGTAATGTTGCGATTGTGAGGATTCGCTCAACTACTCCGCTCGCCTCTTCTTCATGGACTCGCTTCTTCTTCCTAGCGGATTTCGTGCAAGATGACCGCCACTCGATCTCACTACTATCATTGCTATGTTAGTTGCTTCGTTTCATCGCTATGCTATGCGCTACCTATTACCTGCTTATCATGCCATCCCAAATTGCCATGTCACCTCTAACCTTTTGCACCCTTCCTAGCAAAACCGTTGTTTGCTATGTTATCGCTTTCGCCAGCCCTCTTATAGCGCTGTTAGTTGCAGGTGAAGATGAAGGTTGTTCCTTGTTGAACATGGAGATGTGGTTCCTTGTTGAACATGTTTACTTGTTGGGATATCACAATATATCTTATTTAAATTAATGCATCTATATACTTGGTAAAGGGTGGAAGGCTCGCCTTATGCCCGTGTTTGTTCCACTCTCACGCTTCTAGTTTCCGCTATATCGGTATTATGTTCTCGGATTTTGCGCCCTAACGCGGGTCGGGTGATTTATGGGACCCACTTGACAGTTCGCTTTGAATAAGACTTTTCCAAAGAAGGCCCAACCTTGGTTTTACCATTTGCCTCACCACCACCTATACCCTTCCTTGGGTCGGCCAACCCGAGGGTCATCTTTATTTAGCCCCCGACCGCTGTTTTCTGCGTCGCCCGAACCGAGTAGATCAGGGGCCCTCGTGGCAACTCGAGGTTTGGTTTTACTCAGAGGATGTCTCATCCGTGTTGCCTCGAGAACGAGATATGTGCAGCTCCTATCGATTGTCGGCGATCGGGCGGCTTTGCTGGTCTTGTTTTATTGCTGCCGAATGTCTTGTAGCCGGATTCCGAGACTGATCGGTCTTCCCGGGAGAAGGAATATCCTCGCTGATCGCGAGAGCTTATCATGGGTTGTTGGGACACCCCTCGCAGGTTTGAACTTTCGAAGCCGTGCCCGCCATGTTATGTGGCAGATGGGAATTTGTTAATGTCCGTTGTAGAAAACCCGGTTGATCTTAATTAAAATACACCAACTGCAAAGCGTGAATCCGGAGTGTCTCTTTTCGGGTTGATCGAGAGGAGAACACGGTTTTGGGTTATGTCCGACGTAAGTAGGAGTTCGTGATCACTTGATCATTACTAGTTGACGCACTGCCTTTGTTTCTCTTCTCGCCTCATTTGCGATGTTAGCCACCATATATGCTTAGTCGCTGTTGCAGCCTCACCACTTTACCCCTTCCTTTCCCATTTGAGCTTTGTTAGTCTTGATACCCATGGTAATGGGATTGCTGAGTCCTCGTGGCTCACTGACATTACTACAACACCAGCAGTGGCAGTACAGGTTACGCTGATGATCATGACGAGAGCGATGTTTGCTTGCTTTGGAGTTCTTCTTCCGCTTTCTTCGATCGGGGATAGGTTCCTGTGTCGGCAGCCTGGGCTAGCAGTGGTGGATATTGTTTGAGTTTCGTTTATGATTCATCCGTAGTCGGATGTTGATCTTGTAAATGATGTGATGTTGTATTCGGTGGCATTGTATGCCTTATGTATGTATCCCCACTATTATGTAATGTTGATGTAATGATATCCACCTTGTAAAGCGCCTTCAAGATGCGCTTCTATCCTTGGTGGGACCTTCGAGTTCCTTTAGGATAGGGTCGCATCTTGGGCGTGACAAAGGGCCAGCTTCAGATTGGCTTAAGAGCCTCCAAGAAATACCATTGGAAGCGGAAGAGCTCGAGGATGCATTTCACGCAAATTTTCAGGGGATCTTAGGTCCGCCCGGACGCAGATTTATCTAAGTCACATAACTCAACAGTCCCGAGAGTCAGCCCGAAATTTCGAACAGGTTCCTTACTAAAAAGAACCAAATAGTCGATCGTCCGACGCCAAGCCTTAGCAGCTTAAACACAACGTCTGAGACGAATGGCTCGCCAGACACTCGCCAAGAAAAGCCAAGAACAATGGCCGATTAACAAGCCTCATGACCCGCTATGTTAGGGGAAGACAGCTGGCTGGCTAGATGCACCAATGACCCAAGTACATCCGAAATCAGGATGGAAAGGGAAATCACGACGAGAAAGATCAGCGCCGAATAAGGAAAATGGACTAAATAGTACGGCGGTCAACGCCGGATTCAAAAGCTCTCGCCAAAACAAAAACACTGCCCTTAAAGGATAACAAAGGACGAGCTATCCAACCTAAACAAATTTCTAGATAGATCGTGTCAAATACATGGTACTCCGGAAGCCCGCAAACCATACCCATAGAGATTGTTAGTCTTCAAGCAGTCCGCCGACTTAACGCCAACACAAGGCCTCGCACACCAAGTGAAAGTAACGAGCACCACAAGCAGAGCTCCGAAAACGAAAAACTTTCCCACGTGAAGTCAAAAAAGTAAACTCACTTCACGGGGTCAAAGGAAACAGAACGGCGCCCACTAAAAGGCGCCACGCACATCGGGTTGTTAAAACCAATCACCTTCGACCATCGTGACTATTCCAAAATATCCTAACGCAGGATGGACTGCCTTGATATTGGATCCTATAATCGATGATTCCAATTTACACAAGTCCTCAAGGACGGCGGCAGGATATCAACCTGATATATCAGACACAACCGCAGGATGGGGATAAACCTAACCAAAATTCGCCAGAGCGTACACCTCCTTTAAAGGAGTAATGCCAGGCCCATATGCCCATTGTACGGCTCCATACTGCTAGAAGTTGTGTTTGGTTCATCCGACAACTTCCGTCAGAAGGTTACTCTTCCATGTCGCCCGCTTGCAAGTAGCCATCAAGCACTATTGGGACGCCAAGCGCCTCGCTTCAACGCAATACCAGATTATGCATCTCTAACACTTAAAATGCCCGTCCACGCGGCATCATCTCGCTAAAAGGAAGTATTAAGTGTTACTCGAGCACGGAAGAATGGGAGACTGCCTTGACAGCCCCACTACTATCCAAGGCCAGCAGGAAAAGAACCTGAATTGGTCATTCAAACTCCGGACACGGCTAGACGAGTCCGACGCTTACTAGCGGCATACCCCTCACACGAGGGGCCGCATGCATGTATAACAAGAGACAATAAAGCTCAATTTTATTCACCTTCAAACCGCATTTATGTTTATTTAATATTAAGTACATCTTTCACAGACGATCCTTTTCTTTTAGACTAAGTTCTTCTCTTTTTACAGATGAACAACGTATACACCCGCCCAGTGATACGCACAACGGAGACACAGCGCAGACGCAGAGGGACCCATTGCAAGGATTCTTTTCAGATTGAGACCTCAAGTAAACCTTTTTTCACTGCTCTTGTTGATATACATCCCCCGCCTTAATATAACCGAGGAGGAGGCTGGTGCTTTGGCATTGGCCGCACTGAATTTTTATGCTGCACTCTAGACACCAGGGGCTTAGGCATTATTCTGCCCATTTTCATAAAGACCGAATACCTTAGGGAGTATTCGCCCTCGAAAGTTAGGGCCTTATATGCATCAGTCCAATCATGTCTTTGGTCAAATGTTGGGTTGCCGGCCCTGTGTTTTGCTGCCTTACGCTCCATTTTCACGGCTAACGCGAGCACTGTGAGAACTATCATGATTGCTCCCGGTTCGCCGGGCAGCACCTCAAGAGAGAAAGCCAAAACTAACTCACATGATATAGCGAGAGACTGTCAACCACTGATGACTCATGTGAATGTTTAGAATTCTCCGATTAAGGAAGGACCGTTTTCGGTCAGCATATACGCACTCGAATTCGGAGAGTGCGGTGTTCTGTGGGCTATATAGTAGCCCCACCCTCGAACTCCTATGGCTAAGTGAAAGTGATAAAGCATTATAGTCCGTTGTTCTGTTTGCTACGCTTATCACCTCCTTAATGTAACCAAGACATTGGATTATGTGAAAACGCTTTTTTGTAAACACCCTCAAGACTATAAAGCGGGTAATGAAGCCAAGGACTGCCATCTTTCAAGTTATATACACATATACATAAACTAATCGCACATGGAGTAGTTTACTACTTGAAATGCACAAGTATAAAAAGCACTTATATTACATTGAAACATTGTTTTCACAAATCATACATGTCATTCAAACATAATATCCTTCGAGCATCGCCTCTATTAAACGAAGCTACCGCAGATTCTTTTTCAAAGTAGTGCTCGGCAGGTACTCGCTTCGCCTCAATCTTGGGATGCAACGTCGGTGGCCTTCATCTCGCGCCCAAGATGTCTTGAACGGCAAGAGCCATCCGCGCCCCCTCAATACACGCCGATCGCTTCATCGGCCGATACGCTGCACCGCACCAAGAAACCGCTGCACTAAACCAAAATAGCTTCTTCGGTGGTCCGTCCGCCACAAGTGAGTCAAGACATGCTTCATGGCAACCCGACAATCGATTCAGCTCGCCCATTCGCCAACCGATCGGTCACGGCAGAGGACGCCCGGACTATGGAATTGCACCAATATAGCTCTTCCCTTTGTGCCCCTTCCGCCCCTAAGTGCTCAATCATGGCCCACAACGCCAAGTCCAGATAAGCATCCTCTCGAACTCCACAATTTATCCAACTGAGCATACTTTTGATCAGATATTTCTCCGCAGTTAGAACGGTTTTCCAGCGCAGAATTGCCCCGGCCTCGACTCAGCTCCTCCTTGGCAGCTCTCAAAGCCGATTGGCATTCTTGGACTCCGCGCGGGGCCTTCTTTAGGTCCTCTTGTTCCGCTTTGACGCCTTTTCAAGAATCATGAGCGATCGGTAGTATCCTTCAACTTTTGGCCATATCAGCCATCTCTCTTTGCTTCGGCAAGGAGCAACCTGCTCAGCTTCTAGCTCTTCGCCACCTTTACAAAGGGCCGACATTAATCCTCGCTTGCTCTTTTCGCCGGGCGAAGTTCTCGCTGCAGCCCAACCGACTAGAAGCGCTGTTTGTTTCGAGCGATCTTTCATTTCCTGGTCTGCAACAAGAGGTAAATGCTAGAGATTAGCAATCGCCGCCAAACCCAATGTAACAAAGAGGTAAGCAATATAAACCGGATTTATAAAAACAGAATAAGCAAAAGGCAGAGCTCAGGTAAGTTTATCAAGATCAGAGTTCAAAGGAGAAGCCGCAAAGAATTAACACTAAGCATAAGATACACTAAGAATTTTTAGTGGAGCAGCTGCACATAATTAAGAAAGCATCAACAAGTTAACAAGCTACTGAAAAACTATCAAAACCAAAAACAAAGACTACAAAATATAGAATTTGCAAAAATCTGAAACTGAATTTTTTTGCCAAGGAAACAAAATTTTATAGCTTCAGTCGGAGCACTACAGCTTGTTGGTTAGACTTCATATAGCTTCAGCTGGTTGAGTATTACAAAGAGAGAACTATTTCATGGTTAGACTACTCCATTTGCAGAGCCAAATATTCAGATATATATAGTAGCTTCAGCTGGTTGCATCACCCAGAGGCTCCCAACCGAGTGCTTGTTTCAGCACCAAGTTAAATTCAGTCAAGCATGTAAGTAGATTCTGCACCAACAAGATACCAGAAAAAAACATATTTTAAACAGGCTAGCTACTTGTAATTTGCTGCAATCCTGATGGTACAAACAAGCTAGCTAGATTACACACCAACAGCTAACACAGCCTAGCTGTAGTAACTAACAAGGCCACTATAAATTATTAACATGCATGATCCGCAAGACTAGGAGGCCGAGTCAATGCACATCACAAGAATTACAAATGGGGTCTACTACAAGAGCAGAATTTAACAAGTATGCTACTCCAAATCATCATCACTTGTAAATAGGAATGATCTTTTCCATGACAAAAGCACAGAAAGTACAAACAAAATCACCCATGCACATGAAATAGAGCAAGGTACTACTATGGCAGCACAAGAGAGGGGGATAGAAGGTAGGAGACGAACTCACATGAGAGGAGGTTGTAGTCGATGTCAACACAGCCACGGTCTTCGGCCCCAAGGGTAGAGGAGGTTGTAGACGAGTTGGACCATGTAAAGGAGGTTGTCGTATGTGGATGCCCTGGTTGTCGCCATCGCCCATAGAGGATGCCCATCGCCTCTAATCAAACAAAGAAGTAAGAGATAGTGTTGTTGATCTAGTACAGAAATTCAGCAAGTTTAGTATAGGAGACACACAAGACGCTGGCCCCATCGCTAGTATCTACAAACATCAATCAAGTTGGTTGTGTGTCTGCTTGAGCTAGTTTCTTTTTCTGAAGCAAGCATCAAAAGGCACAATGAAAAACAAATTTCATTACCTCACACGGTGGCTGGCCTGAGCGTTCTGGATACTCCACTATGCGTGTGGTCCTTGACCCTCCATCAAACTGAAAAAATAGAGCAGAAAACATGTTTTAACTTCATTTCAAGCTCCTTGAATAGGTAGTATACTCCGCATAAAGTTCTCACTTCTACAACAACTCACTGGAAACATGTGAACACGGCTATCTACTTGTGCTGAAAGGTAAAAATAATCCTAACAAAAATATGATGATATGACTAAGTGACTGATCAGGCCTACAACATAAGCAAGTGGCAGCGTAAGCAGAAATTGGCCTTTGAATTATCAACATCAACCGCAAGACTACGTACAAGAAGGCTTATTATAGAATCACCAATCACATAATCAATGACAAAGAATCGATGATCGCACAATCAAGTTTCACTTCCATGGGCTCGTGATGAGGTCATACCGCAGAGATGTATCGAGGGGCTTGGAGATGGCGCTGGTGGTGGTGGAGTTGCGCCCTCCATGGCGCCCTCACGCAGCATGGCGCTATCCTCCATCGCTGGCCCTCTTATCCATGGCGTGCTCGCTATCGGTTCCATGGCCGGGTTTCCTTCCAGCGTCATGGCCTTGGCGTGCGTGAGGAAGAGGTGGAGGGAGAGGAAGCAAATAAAATCGCAACAGCAAGGCAAAAGGTAAGATGACAAGTCCATCCATGGAAGAGTGAGGGATCCGGTGTTGCACCTCGCCCGCTGCTTCAGATGGATCCAAGGTTTCGATCCGATCCGGGCGATGCCTCACCTCTCGCCGATCCGAGCAGCGACGCGCGCCAGCACCACTGTGGGAAGCGGAGGAGGAAGTTGTTGCTGCTCCCGCCGTGCCGCAGGTAAGCAAGCAGCGCGCCAGATCCGACTAAATTTGTCGAGGCGCCAGATCCGAGTCCTCCTCCGGAAAGGCCTTCCTTCCTGTGGTGAAGGGGACCTTCAACATGGTGCGTGCAGAGGACGGTGGGCTGACTGCAAGGAGCACGATCCTGCTTGGGAGCTCGCCTCCTTCCTTCCCAGTGATGAACAGGTCAGGATGGGAGCGTGAGGGGAGGTGGAGCTGCTCGATCCGTAGGGAGAGAAGGAGAGAGGAGAGGAGTTCGGCGGTGGGGGCGGCGGTGCAGGCAGTCCGGCCGGTGTGGATGGGCGGGAGAGGTGGAGCAAGAGTGCTTGGGGGTGGGGTCAACTCACTGGAGGGAGGTGGCCGACACGGCAGGAATGGAGATGGAGGCCGGGCGGAGGACGCGGCAGGATTTGATCTGAGGGAGAAGGCAGCGGCGGCTGGAGGGAGGGAGTTAGGGCTTGGTGGTTGGGCTGGGTAGGACGAGGGTGAGAGGGTGCATGGGTGTGGGCCGTTGATCTGGGAGTATCCGACGGTCTGTGATGCTTGATCCGTGTGACATGCCAATAGACCAATCGTAACAAAGTATAGACTTTGATGATGTTATGACCTTCTAAATTGGTCGTAATTAATTAACAATAGGTAGATACTACTACCACCAGATGATTTTTCCTAGAAATCATCCGCCTAGCTAGCCGCCGATCTGTCCATTGGTGGTCATTCGATCACATCAATATGTCACGACAAAGACCGAACGTGAAAAAGCTTCAACGCAGCACCGGCGACATCCCCATGAAGCTCCATTTCATCTCTCGACGGTGCTTTAAGAGTTCCAACGCAGCATCACGGCGCCTCGACGAAGCTCAAGCAGCCGGGAGATCCAACGCAGCACCACGATACAACCGGCGTAAGTTTCTTCTTTTTTTTCACAATGTCTGCTAAGGTTCCTATAAGTAGTAGTATTGTTCCCTCGAATAACAAAAAATACATTTTCCATTTTGCGAGTGCCCAAAATGAGTTTTTTTTGTGAGTGACCTTCCATATATTCGTTACAAATTTGAACCAAATCAATTTTTTAAAATACTAGGCCATATCTAATGAACAATTGACCAAATGGTTGGGTGTTAAAAGTTTTTATCCACCTCTGGTGAAAAAGACAAATTGTCGTCGATTCAGTTGGAAATGGGTCAAATTTGAACTGCAGCTGCCTCATAGTTTGCTCTTTATTTTTTCCAAAAATCATTTCTAGGTAAATAAGTATCTATTTAATCATAGAAACACCAAAAAAATTCCAAGATTCAACCACTAGCTAGGAACGGTCAAGCCCGCCGTTTTGACTGCATTTTGAAACGGGCATAAAAAATTCAAAACAAATCAAAAAAATGGAAAACCTTCGCATTGTGTCATTATATGTGACCAAGTTTCCAGGAAAAATAATAAACTTGTAATACGGTAATTATTTTAAAAAAGTGTTCTCAGAAATGAGCTATAATGCGTGAAGATTCATGGCTTTCAAGCCAAATGATCAATCTAATGGCCACATTCATGGCATAGTTTGTTCAAATGATCTCATATTGTGCACAAGGGTACATCTTGGAATTCCAAACAATGTTGCCTAAGGAAGTTTTCATTTTTTGCATTTAAAAAATTCATTTTTCATTTTCCGAAAGTGCCCAAAAGGAGGTTTTTTTGCGAAGGAACTACCAAATAATTGTTGCAAAAATGGACCAAATCAATTTTATAAAATAATAGGCCATATATAATGCACAATTGGCAAAATGGTTGGGTGAAAATTTTTTGATCCACCTTTGGTGAAAAAGACAAACTGTCGTCGATTCAGTTGGAAACGGGTCAAATTTGAACTGCAGCTGCCTCATAGTTTGCTCTTTATTTTTTCCAAAAATCATTTCTAAGTAAATAAGTATCTATTTAATCATAGAAACACCAAAAAAATTCCAAGATTCAACCACTAGCTAGGAACGGTTAAGCCCGCCGTTTTGACCGTATTTTGAGACGGGTATAAAAAATTCAAAAAAATCAAAAAATTGGAATACCTTCGCATTGTGCCATTATATGTGACAAAGTTTCCAGGAAAAATAATAAACTTGTAATACGGTAATTATTTTAAAAAAGTGTTCTCAGAAATGAGCTATCATGCGTGAAGATTCATGGCTTTCAAGCCAAATGATCAATCTTATGGCCACATTCATGGCATAGTTTGTTCAAATGATCTCATATTGTGCACAAGGGTAAATCTTGGAATTCCAAAAAATGTTGCCTAAGGAAGTTTTCATTTTCTTTGCATGGAAAATCCATTTTTCATTTTCCGAGTGCCCAAAAGGAGGTTTTTTTTTAAGGAACTACCAAATAATTGTTGCAAAAATGGACCAAATCAATTTAGGCCATATATAATGCACAATTGACAAAATGGTTGGGTGAAAAAAGTTTTGATCCACCTCTGGTGAAAAAGACAAATTGTCGTTGATTCAATTGGAAATGGGTCAAATTTGAACTACAACTGCCTCATAGTTTGCTCTTTATTTTTTTACAAAAATCATTTCTAGGTAAATAAGTATCTATTTAATCATAGAAACACCAAAAAAATTCCAAGATTCAACCACTAGCTAGAACGGTCAAGCCCGTCGTTTTGACCGATTTTGAAACGGGTATAAAAAATTCAAAAAAACAACAAAATTGAAAACCTTCATTGTGTCATTATATGTGACCAAGTTTCAGGAAAATAATAAACTTGTAATACGGTAATTATTTTAAAAACTGTTCTCGGAAATGAGCTATCATGCGTGAAGATTCATGGCTTTCAAGCCAAATGATCAATCTTATGGCCACATTCATGGCATAGTTTGTTCAAATGATCTCATATTGTGCACAAGGGTACATCTTGGAATTCCAAACAATGTTGCCTAAGGAAGTTTTCATTTTCTTTGCACGGAAAATTCATTTTTAATTTTTTGAGTGCCCAAAAGGAGGTTTTTTTGTGAAGGAACTACCAAATAATTGTTGCAAAAATGGACCAAATCATTTAAAAAAAATACTAGGCCATATATAATGCACAATTGACAAAATGGTTGGGTGAAAAAAGTTTTGATCCACCTTTGGTGAAAAAGACAAATTGCCGTTGATTCAGTTGGAAACGGGTCAAATTTGAACTGCAGCTGCCTCATAGTTTGCTCTTAATTATTTTTCCAAAAATCATTTCTAGATAAATAAGTATCTATTTAATCATAGAAACACCAAAAAAATTCCAAGATTTAACCACTAGCTAGGAACGGTCAAGCCCGCCGTTTTGAGCGCATTTTGAAACGGGCATAAAAAAATTAAAAAAAAATCAAAAAAATGGAAAACCTTCGCATTGTGTCATTATATGTGACCAAGTTTCCAGGAAAAATAATAAACTTGTAATACGGTAATTATTTTTAAAAACTGTTCTCGGAAATGAGCTATCATGCGTGAAGATTCATGGCTTTCAAGCCAAATGATCAATCTTATGGCCACATTCATGGCATAGTTTGTTCAAATGATATCATATTGTGCAAAATGGTACATCTTGGAATTCCAAACAATGTTGCCTAAGGAAGTTTTATTTTTTTGCACGGAAAATTCATTTTCATTTTCCGAAATGCCCAAAAGGAGGTTTTTTGTGAAGGAACTACCAAATAATTGTTGCAAAATGGACCAAATCAATTTTATAAAATACTAGGCCATATATAATGCACAATTAACAAAATGGTTGGGTGAAAAGTTTTGATCCACCTCTGTGAAAAAGACAAATTGCCATCGATTCAGCTTGGAAACGGTCAAATTTGAACTGCAATGCCTCATAGTTTGCTCTTTATTTTTTCCAAAAATCATTTCTAGGTAAATAAGTATCTATTTAATCAGAAATACATGGTTTGATGGCGAGACATCGAGGTTTGACGGTGGCCGAGGGTCCCAACTCTAGAGCTGCCAGAGCTCAAGATGCTCGGCCGATGGTCACCGCTGCGGACTGTGGTGTTGCCATGTGTTCAAGGCGCCTAGGCATGTCTATTGGGTTGGGCACCCCTGTAGGTGCTAGGAAGAAAATTACAACATAAGATTCTCACGAGGAGATCGATCGATGCTCAAACATGAATAAGCAGCCAAGTGTTTGATTTATGACGGGAAATGCACATGGCTAATTGGCGGAGTTTTTCACGAGGATGATCAGCCATTAAGAAGTCCGTTTTCACAAATTTTCACCTCAAAAGGAGGAGCCTAGGTGGTACTTGCTTTACAAAGTACCACACATCGACATAAATACGAATGTTGAAGCTGGGCTCAAAATAATGAATGGATTGAGCTGGCATTTGGTGGAGGATGGTTATTTGGGCATAGGAAAGCATCAGAGAAATGGATACCATTTGACATGCCAAAGTGGTACTTCCTTCACAAAGTGTCATTCTCGAATGTAATAGGAAAATGAATATTTTTGAATTATTTTTGAACTAGGCAAGGAATGTTTTGACATATTTGATGAAGATATGATCCAAAACATTTATGAGAATTTTTGGGAATTTTTGAATAATGAAATATAGGTTGCTTCACAACCTAGGGCAAAATCGCCACATGGACATGACACATAGGCAAACTGATGAGATGGCGCCTAGTCATCACAACCCACCACAATCTACAAGGCTATGACCATCTATATTGGTCGTTAACAACTAGAAATAAGGCAGCAGACTAGCATTGTTTGCTTTGTGACCATTTCGTAAGGAAACTACGACCTTTCTCGACCAAAATGGTCGCAATGGTTTAGGGTTTGGAGCCCCAACAGCTTTTGACCAATTGGTCCGATATGGTCATAGATCTATGACCAATTCTTCCGTGGTCACCGATGTAAGGTCACTAGTTGACATATTTCTTGTAGTGATATCTCGCAGTGTCCGCGATTTCCCGCCTTGGTATTCTTTGAGGACGCCGGGTGTGGCTTGAGTGGAGGGCAGAGAGGCTCTTCTGTCAAGGCCACGAGGTGGCTGGCCACGGCACGATCATGCCGGTGATATAGGTCTAGGTGCTCTCCTCTAATCGGGTAGCAGCCTGAGTTTTGGGTAGCTCTGGAGGGGCGCTCGAGTTCAGATTTTCGCCGCAAGGACATCACCCATCTGCTGGCTAGCAAGTCTTGGTCACTCTAAGATGTTGTTGTTTTTCTTGAGGCTGCCGCCATGGCCATAAGCCCGCGCTTGAAACACTCTTGTTCGACGATCCTCGTGCACGATAAATTGGTCGCCGCCGAGGCTTGCCTCGCTTCGGAGGGAGGCATGTAATTGTCGCCTTTCACCTCTTTGTCCGCTTCTCTCATGAGGGCTGGCTTTCCATCCTCCCCGTAAGCAACTCCTGCTTGAGGGGGTTGTCTTCGCACCGTCTGGGTGTTATTGTCTCAGGCCGGAATCGCCATTTTTGCCGTGGTGGGATTTAGAGGCGCGCCGACGCCGACGCTAGGTTGTTTCTTGAGGGTCATCCTCCGCTGTTCCATCGCTGCTCTTCTTTGGGGGTGTCCACCATGTATATGTCATAATGCATTTAGGTGGCCTTCAAAGCCCTCAGAGCGCTGGTTCTTGGTCGCTCCTCGATCGGCGCCCATACCGCCGATGTCTTCGAGTCGGAGTCGAGCATGTCGATTAAATCATCGACAAGTGGCTACGGCGGGTGGTGGGTGGGCTTGAATTTCTTCGCAGCTCGTGACCCAACCTTCCCGACCATAGTCCGCCAGGCTCTCCCCGAGCAAAGAGAGAGACTTTAGTGAATTCAATGTCGCCGAAAGGCGAGTGCCGAAGATGTCCGCGCGGTGAACTCCATGTTCGCGCCTAATCGGATTCGATTAAGGGGGCGCAGAAGGTCTGGAGTCCGGAGAGGAGTCCGCACCTTGAGTCACGAAGCCTCGCAGCGATAGGTATGGTTTGGCCTCGATCGCCGTGGAGATTGCAGCCCCCAAATGTGTCCAGCCACCCGCCCTCGACGTAAGGCAGCCGGGCCCGAGCTAAGGGTCGAGAGCGACATCGGTGCGCTCTCCAGGCATCGCTCAAGCGCAGAGCTAGATCATGCCCATCATGACAAAGGCGGCGCGCTTGGTTGTGGCTCAACCCGTCAAGATCAAGTCTCCGCGACGCCGCCGTAATTCAAATTCCAAATCGACTGATGGCTGGGCGAAGCTTTCGATCTGCTCCAGATGGCTAAGCAAATTGCCCGCGCAGGCAAAGTCGCCAGATATGAAGATCTACCCGGGAGAAAAGTCTCACCCTGGACCGCATCATTGTTGATGATCGGAGGAGCCATCGGGCCTAAAGGCGACGCACACAGAGGAATGAAAGCACCAATGTCGGTGTCAAACCGTGGATCTGGGGTAGGGGGTCCTTAACGCGCCCTAGGCGGATGGTAACAGGAGACAAGGGACATGATGTTTTTACCAGGTTCGCCCTCTCGATGGAGGTAAAACCTACTCCGCTTGATTAATATTGATGATATGGTAGTACAAGAGTAGATCTACCACGAGATCGTAGAGGCTAAACCCTAGAAGCCAGCCTATGGTATGATTGTTGTTTGTCCCACGGACTAAAACCCTCCGCTTATATGGACACGGAGAGGGTTAGGGTTACACAGTAGTCGGTTACAATGGAAGGAGATCTACATCCAGATCGCCAAGCTTGCCTTCCACGCCAAGGAAAGTCCCATCCTGACACGGACTAAGTCTTCAATCTTGTATCTTCATAGTCCAGGAGTCTGGCCAAAGGTCATAGTCCGGCCATCCGGACACCCCCTAATCCAGGACTCCCTCAATGCCTATGACATGCTTCTTCTTGGCGAGAGTGTGTAAGTTCCTCATGCCAGCATGCCCTAGCCTTCGATAATAGAGGCAGCACTCTGAAGCTTTTCCTAGAAGACATACGACAAGCTGTGGTCCTGCTGAGAAATCTACCATGTACAGATCATCTTTCCGGACTCAGTTTGAGTTCGGGAACGGGGTCCCCAGATTTGCCTCACCGCAGCCCACAACGTATAAGCAAAGAAGCCGCATAACCCATCTTCATCAACAAGGCATTCAAGACCCTCGCGAGGGTCCAAGCCTCGCGAGGCGGACGACGCAAGACCTCATCTGGAGCGGCCTAGTCAGGCAGGCTCATGAGGAGCGGAGATATCAAGGTGGAGCAAACCTCATGAGGCCCTCGTAACGTGAGCCATTACGCACGACACTAGGCAGGCGCCAGCGCGTGCAGCGTCCTAGTTTCCTCTTTGGTGCTATGGAGGCCAGCACAGGCGAAGAGTGCCGAGGCATGAGGCAAAGGTTGCTATATTGGTGCAACGAGACCAAGACCAGGAGGACGGCAAGATGGAGGTCATCGTGGAGCCCTAGAAGGCGTCACCACCAGTAGCTGCAGCGAAGACCACTTTTTGTCGATAACTTGTACTAGTTGTCCCCTTCAAATTCGGGCCTACCGCTGTTGGCTCCTTCCCGCCATTATTTGGGCAAGAGAACAGTGGCCTATATAAGTAGAGTTAGCCACCACAAGATAGGCATCTGCCTTGCTTGATCAAATCCGACGAGAGCCTAGCCACAAGAACACCTCAACCTCGGGAGGTTGTTCTTCCCTTGTACTGCTCATCATCAGCCCAAGAGGCAATCCACCACCACCACACCGGAGTAGGGTCTACGCCACAACGGTGGTCTCAACCAGTATAAACCTCGTGGTCTTCCCTGTGTTATGCAGTTCGCCGAAGTTCGTCTGGCGAGATCTTAGCGAGCTAGGGCGAGATCGGTAGGGAGGGAAAGACTTCGCACCCCACCCCTGGTTCGAACTCTTAAGGGTTTGCCAACCCCACATTCAACATTTGGCGCGCCAGTAGTGCGCCAGTGCCTTCCATCGCTGTTCGCCGCCCATCGCCTCCATGGCGGACGCCGCCGTGTTTCGAGCCGAGCATCGGGCTGCTCCTCACCGCATGCGCCGCCGACGGCCTATGTTGCCGGGCCACCTCGCCGTTTTCCATCTCCCGCCGCCAATGTTGCCACTGCCCGGGCGGGGAACGAGCAGCAAGCGCCCCGCCCATCCTTCGCGGCGGCAGACGGCCGCAACGCCATCTGCGCCGACCCTCGCCGGGTTCTTCGCCTCACGCGCACTGCTGCCCCATGGAGGCACAGGCCGCGCTCATGGGCGGTCTAACTCCCGCGCTACCGCTTGCCGACGACCTTTAATCTAAAAGGAGTGGCTGACTCGCAGTCGCCGAGCGCTCGTCTGCGTCGCCGCAGGGCTCTCCTCCGGCCCCACTCTCTCGCCTCCTCAACCAAATCATGCGGCGACGGGCTCATGGCATGCCTCCACCACTCAGCTTCCAAGATTTGGCGCACTTGGCACCTAATGCGCTGGCCTCGGGCGTGATCCACTGCGGCTCAGCCCTGCACAAGAAAGAAGCTGCCAAGAAATCCCAACCGGCCAGGAGAAGCTGCACTGCGCCTCAAGACCACCAGTAGCGGGCACAACATAAACTCGGTGGTCGGAGTAAAATGACCACGGGTAGCCTAGCTGCCCCCCTGCTCTTAGAAAAAATTACAGGCCAATCGGGCCTTCAGCATCCAAGACGGGCGGTAGCCTTCTGGCTTCATTGCCGTTTGCCCGGACGGCTAATGGAGGCGATCCACCCTAGTGACCCACAGGAGGAAAGTCGTAAGAGGGCCGACTCCAAGAAGCCGCCACGAGAAGGCCGACTAAAGAACCCGCCCCCAAGAAAGCGCCAAGATCGCACCCTCAAACTCCGCACCCACATAATAAGCGTGAGGGCGTGGCGTACATAGCGAAGCCCGCCACCTCGAATCCTGGAGCGCTGCTGGGCCATAGTGCGCCGCACGGGCGCCATCACCTGCCTTCGCCGCACTGTTGCCATATGTTGACCGTGACGCTACCCACTAAAAGTTATCGAACGCTCGCAAAGCGGCGGTCCCTCTGTTAGAGAGACTACCAAGGCGGCCATGCCTCCCCCACCGGGCTCGATGTGGCCGGCCTCAAAGAACTCGGCTTGCTCCCTCCCTCAAAGGGGGCGCCTCATTATGGAGACAAGACGAGGTAGCACATAAAGTGATCGCCGCCAAAGCATGGTATCAGAGCCATGCTTACCTCGACAAAGCCTCTCGGCTATCGTGGGTGAGGCAATGAATCGGCCTCGACAAGGCCCCCAGCGGTGGGACCTCGCTTGTTTGGCCAGAAGCTTGCAACCATGGGACCCACTGCAGACGGGCGGAGAAGCGGGCGAAATAGACACCGACGGCTTGGGCCTGTGTTTCCTAGCTAGATTATTACCATTGTACTGGGGTAGGCCTATATAAACTCTCCCTGTGGCACCCATGCAAAGGGTTGATCTCTTAGAGTTTTAGACACCGTCAGATAGATGGAAGAGGAGAGTAGCCGGTTGGCTCCAATCGACCGATGCTTGTTGACTCGACATCGCATCGCTTGACGCCTTCCCCACCAACGTAGTGATCTTCAATCTTCCTCGAAGCTGACAGTTGCGGGCAGCGCCATCACCGAGGTGCCGGGTCATCAGCCACTTGCCACCTCCGCGAGAATGCCCACGACGCCGCAAGCGGCACCAGACGACTTGTCCGTCTCTTCTGCCGTCCGACACCGGACGCAGAGGCACCTGAGGCGCCGCTACCGCCTCATCACGGAGGCCGAAGATAGCCTCGGCGAGACGCTCACCGAGGCTCACCAGCTGATGAGTCGATCAAGGCCGCTTTTCAAGCACGCCGCCGACGGGCCGAAATGAATCAAGCGCTATCAAGAAACGCGGGCGCAGCTATCGCCGACATGTCAGAGCACCACCAGTCTATGCCACGCCTCAAGAATCTGCGCGCCGCCCAGCGGCGTGAGACGAGCTGAATGGACTAGGGGCCGACGAGCCCCCACATGACCAGACGATCTAGCAGCTTGATCGACGCGTCACAGCAGAGCAAGCACGGCCGGGCGTCAAGGCTGCTTAGGCCTCCCCACGCCGAGAGCACGGGCGCTGACGTCATGGACGCCGACCGCGGCAACACCCGCAAGGCAAGAAAAGGAGAGCTGGATACACCGCAGTCGACCGAATTCCGATCGAAAGCGACGCAGTAAGGCCGCCTCGAGCCGTGGAGCGACGAGGCAATCTCGCCTCGCTCTCGCTTTGTGGGGAGATATCCCACCCCACTACCACACGCATCCAACTCTCGCCAAGCCGACTAGGGCCGCCACGGCGAGCGTCGGCGAGAATGACGCTCATTATCGATCGACCGCTTAGCGTGGATCCTCGGCGCTTAGAAGAAGAAGACGATGTCGGCCCGGCTTTTACTTTGGCTCTCGTGATCCGCGGATTTGTGCCCTTCCCCAAAGGGTTCTCGCCCCAAGAGACACGCCTAAGTACAATAGCTCCGTGAAGCCGGAAGATTGGTTGATCGACTACTCCACCGCGGTTATATAGATAGCAAACGGCAACAGCGTGTAAGCCGTGAAGTATGTCCCTCATGCTCCAAGGCACGCCAAGCACCGCTCAACAAAATCTTCAAGCCATACAAGTACAATAGCTGGCTAGACTTCACGGAATCCTTCATCCGCAGAACTTCACCAAAGACTCCAAGCCGGCTCCCAAGCCCTCGATAGCCTCTCCTTGTGTGTTCAAGGGCCCATTGAATCAACTCACACTACTCTCACGCTATAATGAAGCCCGCACCTCGCGGTGGGGTGCACGAGGTTCAAGCCATAGAGTATCATCACCGCCGGGTGCCGAGAAGGCACCTCCTCAAGCACAAACTCCTCTGCATGACGAGCCGACTACCCTCGACGAGCTGCTGGTCATAGCGCATAAGCACGCCATGGCCGACTCTTCAATGAAGACCGAGCTCTGTAGACGCCCTCGAAGGTGCTCAATCTGCTTCCAAGACGCCGGGTGGGGACTCCAAATTGACGCCTGCATTAATCCACAACAAGCGAAGGCCCTATGCCGCCTTCCACCAATGGCAGTGGCTACAACAAGATGAACAACCCGAGGGGCGGCCTCGCCCCAAGAAGGTATAGGGCAGGGCGTGCTTGGCACCGATTTTCTCCTATGAGCAAGCCCTTGATGCCCCTTGTAAGTTCCACAGCCGCCGTTGCCCAAACCACACGGCACTCCAGTAAATGCCATCGCTCACACGAATCTCCAAAGGCGAAGGGTTGGTGCCGCCGGCTCAACAAACCGTCAGCTGCTCGACCAAAGAGCTCTGGGCCGTCTAAGACGAAGTTCTCGACGAAAGCATGCCGCCTACATCGCCTTTTACGATTTAGCCAGTTCAAGATCGGCGCAGCCGGGCGCCGACAAAGATCAAGAAGTCAACACGGTCGCTTCCAACAACCTCCCCGGTATATGCAATGGTCGAAGGTTTATCAGCTAGAGTCGGCCGACCACCCGTAGGTGATGTCGCCTCCCGCCTACGCATTGGTTTTGATGCCACCCTAGCAATGTAGACAAAAGTATGCCTGCTTTCTCCCGCGGTCGATAGATGGCGGAAGCAAGCATCAACATACCGTATCGCGGACACCATGGAGAAGTTTAACATCAAGACGGGCAGCTCATGCCTAGTCGAACTGCGTGTTCCATGGCATCCGCACTCGCCTGTCCTATTCACCAATCGAAGAAGATCAAGATAGATGTTCTCTTTAGGGACAAGGATCACTTCGCCGAGAAGCAGCTTGGTTTGAGGTAGTGGATTTGAGAGTCTTACCAAGCGCTTGCTTGGCTGACCTGCTCGCCAAGTTCATGGCTGTACCCCCACTACGCCTACCTCAAGATGAAGATATCGAGTTCCATGGGCATCATCACCATAGCCGGGCTGCACAAGAAATCCTCCGAGTGTGCAGATTTAGCACAGCGCCGGCCGTCGAGTCCTCGTGATCGCCAAGAAAAAGAAGATGTTGGATCGAAGTCGTGGCCATGGCCGCAGTAAGCGTAGCCGCCCCTCGTCCCCTGCGGACCCTGGGCGAATATGATGCTTCAAGGTTCTTTCCACCGCCAAAGAAACGAAGAAGATACCTCTCGACCTGTGAGAATTCCGGAAAGGTTTGCCGTCATTGGGGCAAACCTGACAGCAAATAGGAAGGCGAATGGTGCTGCCGATTTCCTCCATGAGAATCGGGACATCTTCGCATGGTCCCCAAGGACATGCCGGTGTTTCAAGGAATTCGCCGAGCATAAGCTACATGTCCGAAAGCAGGTATGGCAAACCGGCCAGCAGCCCCTCCGCGATCGGGCACGGAGGAAACGAGAAGGATTGTAGGAGAAGAGATAGCCCGGCTTCTGGCAGCCGGCTTCATTATGGAGGTGTTCTTTCCGGAATGGCTTGCCAACCCAGTCCTCATGCTTAAGAAGAATAACAAATGGCGCATGTGTATAGACTACGCTTAGCCTCAACAAAGCCTCGCCCTCAAAGATCCCTTCGCTCTGCCAAGGATTGATCAAATTATAGACTCCACGGCCGGATGCAGCTGTTGAGTTTCTTGATGCTTAGCCTTCCGCCATTGCTGCCTGCGGCCATGTCAGATCTCCTTCTGCTGGCGAAGGGCCAAGGCTTCGCTAACCTGCCAAGGCTTTCATTGCCCGCCACCTCGTTGTTTCTTCGCCACGCTCACGGAGACGCCCAGCCGAGTTCATCTCGTCGGATTCGCCACGGTGATGAGATCCATCCGCCGTCGAACAAACGCCGCTACTTCCGTCCCGAACTCCCTCCGCTCCGCCGCCCTCGCCCTGCTGACTTTTTAGGAGGGTATAAACTGCTAAGTCCTAGATTTTGCACGCTATCATGCCATATTCATCATGCCATAACTCTCTCGTGATGTTGCCCGCTTGCATGTAATATGTCAAATTGTTCGCCTCAAGAGTAGATCATTTCATCTCATTGCATCATTTACATTTGAGCTCATCTTGATGCCCGAAATGCTGTTAGAAGAGGGCTATGTGATGTTAGTTTCAGATTCTTATCGAACATGCACTTTTGTCATTATTGCCATGATTGATGTGCACCCTATGAACTTGAGTCCACATGTGTTTTGTAATATGCCATGCCATCTTTACAGGGGTGTATGCCATGTATTTTTGTGATCTCTGTGGTGACTAGCACAAGCATGCAAACTAGGCTTCATGATGTTGCTGATTTCAGCCCTCGCTTTGCCGATATTTTATGCCATGTTAACTTGATGCTACCGAGATCCATGCTTATTTTGAGATTCTTCAAGAAGGATGTTTTGAACATATGGTTATTCTATATCCATCCATGCCCTTGTTTGCAATTATGGAGTGCCATAGCTTGAGTCAATCGAGCTCTACTTTTGCTATAAATGTTTCTCGCAGATTGTTTACATGTTATTCATTTTGCCAAGGTTGTTGTAGTTGATCCAAGCATGCTATGTTGTTGTTCTTGCCATGTATAGCTTCTATGCCATGTCTTCTTACTGTTAGTTGCCTTGCCATGCCATGTATTGCTCTGTGGTGAGTGATCAAGCTCACCAACATGCCTACTTGTTATCTGTTATGCCATGCCCATTTTTCAAGTCTGAATTGTTTATGTTTTTGCTATATTCACATGCTTGCAATTGTATTTTCTGATCCCTTTGGCTTATGGTCACTAGGACTTTTGTTCTATGCATTTAGTAGGTTCATGCCATGCCTTTATTTGCCATGTTAAGTTCCTGTAGCATGTTGTTTGATAGCTCTAAACATTGCAACCTCGATGTTATTTCCTCGATAAGTCTGAACTGTTATTATTTGCAATCTTGCCATGTGTGTTTGAGCATGTTCTAGTGATTTCGGAGATAGCTCAGTGTTCATGTTTTGTCATGCTTTACCTGTACATCATGTCCATGCCTTTTGTTTTCATGTTGAGATTATGTAGCATGTTGTTTTGATGTTTGCAATATGCCTAGTTGCTGTTTTGGACAGATTGTTGTCATGACTTGTATAGAGTGTATGTGTTGAACTGCTGTTCGCTTTTGAGTGTGCTCTATATGAAACTTGCTTGATTTTGCATGTAGCTTCATATTATCATGTTGCATCCATGTTTTGAGGTGTTTGCTTGATGTTTGTATGCATTTTGCATCAATGCCATGTTTATCTTGTTTTGCTCATATCTTCTAGACCGTAGTCTAATCTAATGAACTTTATATGTAACTTGACTAGAATTTCGTAGATCATCGTGGTGCATCTTAACTTGCTGTTTAACAACTTGAACATAAGGTTTATTCAGATCTGGACCAATTTCGAAATTTGCATATGAGGACTTACCGAATTGTTATATGTTGATCCCGCCTCATTTAAACTTGCCTTTGATGTGTTGCTCTTGTTTGCATCATCTCTGCCATGAGTAGCTTCATCTAGCTGTCATGCATCATGCTTGTTGTGCATCATGCCTTGTTCATGTGTGGTGTGTTTACTATGTTGTGTGTTTCTTCTCGATAGTTCCTGCTTTCGCTATGCTCGTGAGGATTCGCTCGTTTCACGCTTGGTTCGGCTTCATCCCTTCGCCTTCTTCATGGACTCGTTCTTCTTCCTTGCGGGATTTCAGGCAAGATGACCGCTACCCTGGATCTCACTACTATCATTTCCATGCTAGTTGCTTCGTTTCTATCGCTATGCGCTACCTATCATTTGCTTTTCAAGCCTTCCCAAATTGCCATGTCACCTCTAACCTTTTTCCCTTCCTAGCAAAACCTGTTTGGCTATGTTACCGCTTTCTTAGCCCTCTTATAGCGCTTAGTTGCAGAAGATGAAGTTTGTTCCTTGTTGAACATGGAGATGTTGTTCTTGTTGAACATGTTTACTTGTTGGGATATCACAATATATCTTATTCAATTAATGCATCTATATACTTGGTAAAGGGTGGAAGGCTCTGCCTTATGCCTGGTGTTTTGTTCCACTCTTGCCGCTCTAGTTTCGCATATCGGTATTATGTTCCCGGATTTTGCGTCCCTAACGCGGTCGGGTGATTTATGGGACCCCTTGACAGTTCGCTTGAATAAGACTCCTCCAGAAGGCCCAACATTGGTTTTACCATTTGCCTCACCTATGCTCATAGCCCATCATGGGCCCAGCCCATCCTCAACTTCCCGGTAACAGAGAGTTGCCGACCGACAAAATCGCTGCAAGACAAGTCCAACACCGAGCCGAGCATACACAATAGTTAACCGAGAGCTTGTTAGGCGCAGTCATTGAGTCTTCCAACAAGGCCGAGCCGTAGAAGGGCATAGTAATCCTCGGACATTCACCATATGCACGCGCCACCACGCTGCTCAAGATCACTGCCGCCAAAGCTTTCCGCCATGGATTCTTTCGGCCGACGCTTTGATGACGCCAAGGAGTTAGTCAACATCGCAAAGGGTGCCAAGTCTTCAGCTCCAAGCAACACCTGCAAGCCAGACTCAAGACCATTCCCCACCGCCTTTTGCCGTCTGGGACTGGATATGGTGGGCCCGTTTCAAGACGAGATACGCGGCATGACACATCTGCCATCGCCGTGGACAAATTTACCAAGTGGATTGAAGCGGCCGATCAAGAAGCTGAATGGGCCGATCGTCGTGACATTGATCGCAGATATTACAACTCGTATGGCGTATCACACAACATCATCACCGACAATGGCACGAATTTTGCTAAGGAGCACTCGCACGCTTCTGCGGACACGTGGCATCCGATCGACTTAGCGCCCGCTGCCCACCCGCAGTCAAACGGCTGTTGAGCGAGAAAACGCCTCATCCTCTCTCGCATCAAGCCCCGACCGGTCGTACATCGAGCGCTCGCCGCTGTTGGCTCGACGAGCTGCCGCCCTCCCGAGTCTCCAACCTACCCCAACAAGTCAACCAGCCAACCCCTTTCTTCCTTGTATATGGTGCCAAGGTTGTCATCCCAACTCGACATCGAAGTTCGACTCACCTAGGGTCACCATGTACACGAGAGGCGAGGCCAAGGAAGCACAAGAAGACGGTGTCGACCTGCTGAAGAAAACCGGTTGTTAGCCCTCACCGTCCGCCATCTACCAAATAGGTTTGCACCGCTACCACAGCCGAAGGTCAAGCCAAGATCATTCCAAGAGGGTGACCTTGTGTCTGCCGATCCAGCTAATAGCCGCCAGCAAGCTCTCGCCCCTTTGGAAGGCCCCTTCGCATCGCCAGAGCATTAGGCAACTACCCTACTACCCGATCGACGCCAGCAGGTCAAGGCACGCAAGAGAGATGATTCCGCAAGGAGTCGGAACGACCATGGAACGCCAATCTCCTCCAAGATTTTACAAATAAAATGTGATGTACCACGCTACCTTTTGTATTAACTATGAGACAACAGACCCCCGAGAACACTCGGGGCTACCTCTTTATCTATGAATGATGAGTATCATGCCTATGATTATGTTACTACATTCATTTTTCTCGTCTGCACTGGTTCACCATCGCCTGGGACTTGCCGCTTGAGTTATATTCAAGTTCTACCTGCAATGACAAGTAGTGCCGCACCCAAGCCCTCTCTTGTCGAAAAGCCAGCTCAAGAATCGCTGTCGGCCGGCAAGAGCCAAAGGCGTGAAAGGATGCCCACATGAAAAACGGCTAAGGACTAATGAACTCGATATAACGCAAACGGCTTCCCACTCCCGCCGACCGCTGCCGAAAGCAGCTGGCTGGCCGCTTCCCATTCACCTGCTACAATCTAAGAAAGCTCGAGTACTTGTCTTCCTAAACGCTGTTTTCCCACCACGATCGCAGAGCAGCTGTCCGACCGAAGGCGGCGACTAAGGAAGGCGGCAAAGGAAACAGCCAAAAGGATGAAAAGCAAACATGAATGGAAGCCAAACACATGCATGATTATATTTACACAAAAGGCCTTCGAAAGGCCAGCATTCAACATAGTTTGAATACACTTGGGTGAAATCGCAAATTTAATAAAAAGTTGTTCAAAGAGTAACAAGGTGAAAAAAAAGACGGCGGATCGTGCCAAGGGAGCGACAGCGAGTCGGCAGGTTGGTGGAGACGGCAGGTTGGCCGGAGGAGTGGCTCATGGCGAGTCTCGATGATCTTCACCGCAGGTGGCGACTCAAGACGCGCCTCATTGTCGGAGGCACGATCAGCCTGTCGGCTAGTCGCTTCCACCGTCCCAAGACGACATCTTCGCCATCCTCCCTCTTCATCTTCGCCTCGGCCGAAGCGATCTCCGCCGAAGTCTTCACCTTCGCGGGTTCAGCCCAACCAGACCTCCGCCGAGCGACGCGTCATCATTTACCTCAGGCAAAGGCACCGTGTCGGTGTAATCAGCGATCGCCGAGGCGCTACCGGATGATAGCCGCCGACCGCCACCAGCTCTTCGCCGCCTCTCGCCGCCAGTACTAGCCAAGCCAGCTCAGGATACCGTGCTCGACGATCCCGCCGCCGCCTCGGGCGCCGACCGAGCTGCGAGCCTTCCAGCCTCAAGCGCCGATCAGACCTCCACCACGGCAATCCGACCGAGTGGAACCGCCGCCAGAGGGCAGCCAAGACTGCACCCCAAGACGCCAAGACGGCGGAGTATGCGGCGTCGCTGCAGACAGCTTGAATCGCTGTTGCTCCTCAAGTGACTGGCCGCATCCGTGCGATTCAGCTCGTCACGGGCGCGCATCGCGGTGGGCCTCGATGGCTTGGGTGGCGGCGACGGAGTAACCTGGAAAGTAATCTGCACAAAGAAGAAAGAAGTACCACAAAGTCAGAAGACAAACCAAATGGCAGGGGGCAAGCAAAGAGACGAAGAAGAAGGTGTCTTACCGTCAATCAAATCCTCAATCCGGCCGTAGCCTTCACTCAGCGCTTGCTTCGCCTCGGCCCAGCCCGCCACCTTGGTCTCATATTCAGCTTTGAGGGCGGCCTCGCTGTCTCAAGGCCTTCAGTGGCTGCCTTATGGCTCTCCTCCTGTCGGCCGCTTGGCCAGCGTCACGCCTCGCCAAGGTGTTGCACTCGGCTCTTTACGCCAAGGGCGGTCTGACTCCGCTTAGCTGCTCCCTCAAGTCGGCATTGGCCCTCGCAGACATGAAGAAGAAGAAAAGCAATAAGGAAGAAGTCGTTAGAAGATCCACCACCGCCAGCCACCGTCCAATCTCGAGGATTACACTCAGTGGTGGCGCTGACGCGCCTCACGTGAGATAAAAATGAAGCACTCATCTGCCTCGGCCGATCAGCGTCTCGCTCATCTCCGGCCTGAGTTGAAAGCAGCAGCCAAGATTGTGATATTCCCGCAAATAGGACGGAGGTGCAAATAAGAACAAGACCACGATCGTTTATTAAGGAGTTCAAGGCGCCGCAAGAGCCGCTTGGAACTCGGGATTACACCCGGTGCGCTGACGCGTTCTTCACGGAAGAAATCAAGAAACAATCGACGAAGCGGAGAACTCACCCAATGACCGCTCTGATCGTGAGGAACTTGAGTGTACTGCTCAACGAGGCAGCTTTAGGCCTCGCCGGGCCCGACCTCTTGGCGCCGCCACGCTCAGCTCAGCCATCCCGGCCGGTGTCCACTGACGAAGCCGCGCTGGCCGCTTCAGCATCCCGAGCCGACAGACCACAAGATCCGCTTCATTAGCCGGCTCGCCGAGCCGCCGCCGGGCGGCACGCCAAGCCGCCGCTTTTGGCCTGGCCCCACCGGCGGTGACGGTGCCGCCTCATCCAGACGACAACGCTGCCCTCCCTCCTTCCGCCGCCGCCGGTTGCGGCCGGTTTCTCCGGCAGGGTACTGGATGTCGGGTCATGCGTAAGAGGGATGACGAGCGCGGAGGCTGGTTACGCCTGCCTCGCCGCCTTTCTCCGCAGCTGCCTCCGCCTCGAGCCTTGGCCGCCAGCTTGTGCTCCGCCGACTTCTCCTCGCCTCCGGGCCGCCTCCGCTTCCGCCTCCCCGCCTTCCGTGCCTCCCACAGCCCGCCTGGCCGCCTAGGAGATCGGGCGCCGATCCACGCGCGGAGCTTGCAGACCCTCCCGTCGCTCCAACTATGGAGGCGGCAAGGACCTGCTCGAGAGAGAGCGGGGCCCTGTTTGACAAGTCAAGAAGAAGGCTTAGAAGAATATCAACCAAAGAGAAAAAAGAAAGGCGTGAGATATGCAACACTTATGCCGAAACCGCATGCGGCTGCTTCACCACCTTGCGGGAGCGGGCCGGCTTCGCGGTCGCCTCGTCCCGCTTGGTCGCCGCCGAACCCCTCGCTTTTTTCGCCGATCACGAAAAGGGTCGGCGCTCAAATAAGCTTTCTTCACGCCACCACGGCAGTCAAGCGCGGCAGATGGGCTAGCGCTTTGACGATCGGACGCCACCGACGACGCTGAATAATTTCGCCTGCTGCCATCCGCCAGTCCCCGGTTGGCTCCGAGCTCGGGTCACCGCCTCACCGCTTCCTCCTCCTACGACATCGTCGTCCAGGCGCCCTTCCCAAGTCCGATCGCAAAGTCGCCCGCCGCTGGTCGGCATGAATCGCCCAGCCCCGCAGCTCCGCCGCCTGGTCAAGAAGGGGCTCTGCTAAAAACAAGCCGCTGGTCAAGACCACCATTATGAACCCGCAACAAGAGAAGAAGAAAAGAAGGAAACTTATCGAGGCGGAGGATTGGCTCGAGAACACGGCCTCTGCCGCATCAGCCATTCCTCTGAGCTTGCATTGAGATGTAGTTCACTATGTAAGATACCTCATCATGAGGCATTTCCTTGGTGCTTAGCCGCTTGGATCGGCGCCGCCATCCGCGGATCATGGGTCGGCTTGAAGTGGGAGCACCCGCGCCCACAAAGGCTACTGTGTCGGCTCCAACCAGGCCTTCGATCGACCATCACCCGAGTCGGGCGACGGCAGAACCCTACCGGAGACATTCCGGCTCAGAGGACCATGAAGGTTGCCTCCAGCTACCGGGCCCACGAAGTCAAGCAGATTGACGGTCACCTTGCGGGGTGACGCTTCTTCACGAGAAGTAGGATTGCCGCTGTAGCTTCACCGAATGGATCAGCGGATGGGCGAACGGGTTGTTGTCACTCGACCTCCGCATGGCGATGAAGGCGCCTGGCAAGGGCACGCCTGCTGTGACGGTGCCGAGCTTATTGGAAGAACTCCCCGGAGCTCGAGGGTGGGGAGGACCAAGAAAGCCTTCTACACAGAAAGTGACGAGGCCGTAAAGCAGCATCACCGTGTTTGGGGTGAGGTGATGCGGCCGGAGATGATAAACTCGAGGAAGGCGCGAAGGCCACGGGAGAAGCCGACGCCACAGTGAAGAAGGAATATTACCCGCCATCCTCCCCGCTGACCGGGCGAGATCTCCGCTCAAGGCGGGCGGCTCAAGACGAATCCGCGCCCGCAGCCGCCAAGGCTTGGCGGAGGAAGTCGATATGGTCCTCATGGACGTTGGAACTATCCCAATAGCCGGACAGCCATGAGGATGAGGAAGAACGGAAAGGCACGCGCGGGGAGGATGCGCGACCGCCGCGAAGAACTACGGTGAGCCAAGAAGATTATAAGGGCAGGCAAGGCGAGAGCTGGCAAGGCAGAGGAGGAAGAAGAAGAAGAAATGGTGGAGCGAGATGCAGGCGAGCGCCCCGCCGCCTCCCTCCTCCCTACTTATAGCTCGCGGGCGATGCCGAGGAGGCGAGGCGGGGGACGTGGGATTAACCACGCCTACCCCCACATCCTGCGGATTATCGCGCCTAAAGGCGGGCGGAAACCGCCATCGAAGGTGAACGCCTGCTCGGGCCAGCTAAGACCTGACTTGGCCGAGGCTCGGGAGTGGCGGGCCCGGCTCAGGGGTGACGCCTGTCAGACGGGGTGGCAGGCCTTCTGGCCGACGGGTGCCATGTGGCGCAGGCGTAAGCGGTCAGGCAGCCCGCTCAAGGTGCACCCACTCCCCTTTCTGCTGCAAAGCCTGCCAAAGACGGCGACCTAATCAAAGCCGCCCTAGCTGCCGCTTCAGATAGGAAGTTGATTGAGCTTCGTCTCCTTCAGCCTCAAAGCCCAACTAGCTTCGGGACTATGTCGAGTAAATGACCACGGTAGTTGTAGCGGGCTTCCCGCTTTTCAGAAAAATTACAGGCCGATCGGGCCTCACATCCAAGACGGGGGCTTTCCTTGGCCGGTTGTTCCCGGCCATCCCGAGGCAGCTCCACCCTAGACCCATAGGGGAAAGCCAAAGAGAGCCGACTTAAGAAGCCGCCACGAGAAGGCCGACTAAGAACCCGCCCCCAGCAAGCCAAGATCGCACCTCAAACTCCGCACCCACATAACGGCGATGAGACGGGCGTACACAAAGGAAGCCTCGCCACTCAATCCCGGAGCGCTGCACATAAAGCAGCACCGCAGACGGGCGGCTATCACCCGTCTGGCGCTGCATCATGCATGTCGACCGTGACGCCACCCACTACAAGTCGCTGTAACGGCTCAGGCGCGGGTCCTTCGGTCGAGAGAGATACCTGAAGGCGGCCAGCCTCCCCAAATGGCATGGGATGTGGCTGCCCAGCAGCCGGCTTGCTCCCTCCTCAAGGGGGTGACTCATTAAGGAGACAAGACGGAGGTACATAGTGATCGCCAGTGGCGGCATCAGCTATGCTTACCTCGACAAAGCCTCATCATCGGGGTGAGGCAAACAATTAAGTTTCAAAGAGCCGGGCGGAGAAGCCGCGAATATAGACATCGACGGCTAGGGCCCGCCCAGCCGGATTACCATTGTACCCACTGGGGTAGGCCTATAAACCCCTGTGGCACCCATACAAAGGTTGATCTCTAGAGTTTTAGACGCCGCGACAGAGGGAAGAGGAGAGCTAGCATTGCCCTTCTTCCTCTCGCCAAACAGCTCAAGGAGCCTCTTGAGCTACTTGTTAACTTAGTGATCATGAGACCCCGCAGAGCAGCAGAGGGGTATTATCTCCCGGAGAGCCCCGCTGGGTAAGATTCACGGCAGGCATGTTCGCCTTTATCCTGCTTCTGTGCACCGCGACGCTTATTATTCTCCTACAATGATAAGCCACCCTGGCATATGTCGCGACCTACCACCCGACACCTCAAGAGCAGGCTCCACCCGGCAAGCCTCCCGCAACCACGGGTCGCCGCCGCTTTCACCCTCGAAGCCATGAAGGCCGCCGCCGTGCAAGTTCAAGCCAGATCTGCCTCCTTGTTACGACGGCACCGCCAATTCTGCAGAGTTCCCTGCAGCTCTATGAACTGAGCATCGGCTGCTAACGGCGAAAAAGTCATGGTGAACTGGTTTCCTATGGTTTCAAGGATGGAGCCCGCTTGCTCCTGAACCTGCAGCAGTTCGATCTCCTCCTCGAGATGCGCCACCGCTTCATCGCCAACTTCAGGCACTTCACGACCGCCCACTGCCGCTGGGCGATCTACGCCGATCAAGCACCAACCCAGAGAGACCTCCGTATACATCCAGCGCCAACAACACCCGCCCAAGATCCCCAAGGTCACGGACGAGGCCATAAATCCGCTTTTCCGGACGGGCATCGACGTCAAGATGAAGGAAGAGCTCGCCATCCACGAGGAGCTATGCACATCGCAGAGCTGTTCAACTCGGGCCAAGCGCGCAAGAGCCGAGGAGGGCGCCTTCCTCCTCGAGCTGCCAACCGCAGGAGCGGAGGAGAAGAAGGCCAAGGCCAAGGACATGAAGCGCAAGGAGGCGGTGCATTTCGCCAAGCGGAGCCCGGCCAAGCCGGGCAGGGATCATCCCGAGTCATTCAAGAATGGCCACTGTTTCGCGCTTTTCACAACTCAACACCCACAACACCAAATACCGCCAAGAGCTCAGAGCCATACGGGAGGACGCTGATGCCGACGCCTGAAGCAACGACCGGGCTATGGTCATGAGGAGGACGTGGAGGCGGATGCTGGGACGACCGTGGCCCGTGCCAGGAGTGGCGCGACCAGCCTCGCGAGGACCGCTAGCAGGACCAACCTTGCGAGGGCACCTGGAGGGACCCGCCTCGTGAGGATCGCCCCCAGGGCAACACCGGTCTTCCTCCGCTGCCGCCGCCAAGAAGGAACAACGACCACCACTAGGACGAGGGGGCTGGGGGCTTCCAGGAGCCGCGCGCGATCGCCTGCATCTTGGGCGGAGCCCAGGCCCCAGCCTCTCAGCGCATCTTCAAACAGTTCACTCACGAGGTGAATGCGGTGCTCCCAAAGCTCGAAGCCACGCGCCCGCTCAGGTGGTCCCAATGCGCCATCACTTTCAACTCGGTGGATCAGCTCTGCGCGAAGCCATCGCTGGCGCCTCCCTATGCTCAGTGGTTCCCTACCATCAGCAATGTGAAGGTCACCAAGACCCTCATCGACGGCGGCACAGGGCTTAACGTCCTGTCCGTCTACACATTCGACAACCTCCAAGTGCCATATGAACAGCTCGAGCCCACCAAGCCTTTCTCAGGAGTGACCGACGGTTCCACCACACCAATAGGGCAAGTCCGCCTGCCTGTCACCTTCGGGGAGCGCAAGAACTACCGCACCGAGCTCATCGACTTCAACGTAGCGCACATCCGCCTGCCATACAATGCCATCCTCGGGTATCCAGCCCTGGAAAAGTTCATGGCGGTCACTCATCATGGCTACAACGTTCTCAAGATGCCAGGAAGAGGAGGAATCATCACGGTCCTGCAGGAGGAGAAGGATGCGTGTGCCCTCGAAAGTGCGCCTTTCAAGCTGCAAGAATCGACGACCCCGACAGCAGAAGTGAAGGCCTCCGAGGCCATCCCCAAGAAGAAGCAACCGCCAAGGCAGGACCTCGGGGAGGATGGCACCACGGCAGGAGCCTCATCAGATCTGCGCCATCCCAGGCCTCCCTCCATCGCATAGAGAGCATGCCTGGCGCCTCCTCAGTGTGGCTCGGGGCTCTTTGAGGGCCTCAAACCTGCCAACCTCATGAGGGAGGCGCTTGGGCACCGAGGGAGTCCTGGATTAGGGGTGTCCTGATAGCCTGACTATAACCTTGGCCGACTCGGACTATGAAGATACAAGATTGAAGACTTCGGCCCCGTGGTCCGATGGGACTTTCCTTGGCGTGGAAGGCAAGCTTGGCGATACGGATATGTAGATCTCCTCCCATTGTAACCGACTCTGTAACCCTAGTCCTCTCCAAAGGTCTATATAAACTGGAGGGTTTTAGTCCTAGGACTAACAACAATCATACCATACGCTAGCTTCTAGGGTTTAGCCTGTCGGGTGTTCTCGGGAACGGGGTCCTCAGACTTGCATGCTCAAGGCCCGTGGCGTGTTTCAAAGGAGGACCAGACGCCCATCTTCATCAACGAAACTCAAGACCTCGCGAGGGCTGAGACAATGGGCGGACACCAAGAGCTTCCTCAGCGCTGCATCGCTAGGGCCTGGCTCATGAGGAGGCGGAGAGTTCAAGGCGTGGTACTCGCGAGGTGCCCATGACGTAGCCATGACGACTCAAGGGCGCCACGGGCGCCAGCCCGCAAGGCCCCCTCCTTTCCTCTTTGGTGCAAAGGGAGCAAGCGCACGCAAGAGCATCAAGCAAAGGCATCCGTTTCGGTGCAACAAGACCAAGACCAGCCCCAACGGCTGGAATGCAGTCATCGTGGAGCCCAAGCAGGCGTCATCACCAGAGCCTTTGGCAGGCGAGGATCAACTTTAGTCAGGATAAGTGTACCCGATGTTCCCCTTCAATGGCCAATTGTTGGCGCCCTTCCCGCTCAATATTTGGGAAGTGGCCCAGGGCCTTCGTCTATATAAGTAGAGCTAGCCACCATAGTAGGGGAGCATGATCTTCTCCCAAGCAGGCATTTTGGGATCCAGAGAGAGAGATAGAGACCCGATCCTCAAGCTAGAACGACGGGGTACCACTTAGCAGTTCATCACACCCACCAAGAATGTACATCATGAGGCTGTTCTTCCCTCAGATTGTTCTTCATCAGCCCAAGAGGCAATCCACACACCACACACTGGAGTAGGGTATTACACCACGATGGTGGCCTGAACCAGTATAAATCTCGTGTCTCTTGTGCTGTTCTTTCAAGTAGTTTTAGGTCCTTGCGATTCGGCGAAGATCGAGACGGTGGAGGGTTGGATCTCCGAGCGCTCCCCAGAGTTCGAACCTTAAGGGTCTGCTGAACCCAAAACCGACATTTAGCGCCGCCTGTAGGGTGCGCCGAATCTGCCTTTCGTCGCCGTTTTTCCCGACCACCGCAACCATGTTCTAACGCTTGTCGGCCCACGCCAGCCCGAGCCGCTTCGGCCCCATGTCGCCAGACGCCCTGCCGCAGCGCCCTGCTGCTCTCGTCACCGCCATTAACGCCGCCACTGCCCGGGGGGAACAAGCAGCAGCGTTGCCCCAAAGACCTGGCCCATGAGGAGGGACGGCCGCACCGCCACGCCTTTCGCCACCCTCGCTGGTTCTTCGTCATACAAGACTCCCAAGGCCATGGAGGCCCGAAGGCACTCATCGCGCTAACGAGCTCCTGCTACCGCTTCGCCGACGACGCTTACGAAGAATGGCTTGACCGCTATCGAGCTTCGTTCAAGGCTATGGGAGGCTACCTCCGCCGTCTGCCTCCAGACCGCACTCCGCTCGCTGCTGGGCGATGAAGCTCCGGGCGCCAGCCTTCCTCAAGACGGCACTGCTCCTGGGCGCCGGGCGCGGCAAGAGCAGAGCTGCTAAGAAGTTCCGCGCCTGAAGAAGCTGCCCGAAGCGCCTCCGCCCAAAGACGCTCAAGACTTCGCGGCTACTTCCCCAGACGCGGGCGCAGGAGGCCTGCAAGACCAAGCTCTTCGCCGTCCGAGGCCCCCCATACACACGCGGGCTGCCGCTTTTCACCACCGAAGCTATGCAGCGCGCTGCGGTTCGCCAAGTTCAAGCCGCATCTGCTTCCACGCCACGATCGCACGGCCGACCCATCGGAGTTCCTCTTCAGCTTCACGAAGCTGGGCAATGAGGCTGCCAACGGGATGAAAAGGTCATGGCGAACTGGTTTCATGGTGCTCAAGGACGGAGCCCGCACTGCTCCTCGACCGCCCTGTGCACGCATCTTCTTCCTTCGCCGATGCGCACCCGCTTCATCGCCAACTTCCAGTACTCGCGACCGCCACCACCGTGAGCGATATGCGCCGGTCAAGCAGCAGCCAGGAGAAACCCTGCAAAAGTACATCCAGCGCTCAACAACGCATGCCTCAAGATCCCTGTGGTAACGGAGGAGGCCATCATCTCGCTTTCTCCGACGGCGGCGCGACATCAAGATGAAGGAGGAGCAAGGCGATGCATGAAGATCTCGCACCTCCTCGAGCTGTTCAACTTGGCTACCAAGCGCGCTTAGGGCTGAGGAGGGCGCCCCCTCCTCGAGCTGCTCGCCGCGATCCCAAGAGAAGAAGTCCAAGGCCAAGGACGAAGCGCAAGGGGGCTGCCGCATCGCACGTAACCTGCACACCAAGCGAGGCGTAGATCAGCCCGAGTCCTCCAAGGGCAGCTTGTGACTGCGGTACCACCACCTCCACACCCACAACACCAATGAATGTCAAGAGCTCCGGCCAGGCTGGAAGGAAGGGTCGGCAGACGCCGAGTGCAGCGACTGCTACGGCCGAGGAGGAGGAAGAAATGCAGACGCTGGAAGATCAGCGGCCCGCGCTTAGGGTGGCGCGACCAACCTCGCGAGGACCGCCTGCAAGACCCACTCGCGAGGGGGGCCGAGGATCAGCCTCGAGGATCGTCTGCAGGGAACACAGCCTCCTCCGCTGCCGCCAGCCGCCAAGGAGAGTCAAGACCGCCATCAGACGAGGGGCTGGGGCTTCAGTGAAGCGCCAGCGATCGTCAGATCATGGGCGGAGCTCAAGCCCCAGCCTCTCACCGATCTTCAAGCAGTTCGCCTGTGAAGTGAATGCAGTCCTCCCTAAGCTCGAGTCCACGCGCCTCCTCGTGGTCGGCGGCGCCATCACGCTCAGCTCGGCGGATCAGCCTGGCGCGCAGCCACAGCCGGAGTTCTCCCAATGCTTTGCTCCCCAATCATCAAGAACGGTTGGTCACCAAGACCATCGGCGGCGGAGCAGTGGCTCAACGCCCCGTCTGTGGAGACATTCAACAATCTTCAGTGCCCTACAGCCAGCTTCAGCCAACCAAGCCTTTCTCCGAGTCACCGACGGCTCCATCGGTCCCAATCGGCAGGTCCGCTTTCCTCACACCTTCGGGCCCGTGGATAACTACTAAACCGAGCTCATCGACTTTTGACGTCAGCCACATTCGTCAGACAACGCCATCCTCGGTACCCAGCGCTGGCTAAGTTCGTGGTCAGAACTCCACCATGGCTACAACATCCTCAAGATGCCAGGAAGGGCGGGTCATCACGGTGCCTCGTGAAGAGAGATGCATGCAGTGCCCCGAGCGAGCCAGCCGCGATCGCCGGAAGACCTGCACTACAGCAGCAGGATGCCTCCCGAGGCAAAGCACCCAAGAAGAAGACATCGACCGGCCGACTCTTCAAGAGACAGTTCTCGTGGCCCACACCGCCAGGGGAGCCTCTTCCATCGTGATAGGAAAGCGCCTCCGGCCCTCCTCAGCAGGGCTCGGGGCTCTCACTCGAGGGCCACCGACCTCGCCAAGGTCTCGAGGGAGGCGCTTGGCTCCACGTGAGGCGTGTTTCAAGCACGCTTCCCGCAAAGGTGAGCAAGACCAGGAGGACACAACCTCAAGAGTTCATCAACAAGGCCATTCAGAGCTACAGGAGTCAAGGGTCATGAGGGGCAGCCGCCACTTGCCTGTGGGCCCCCATCCAGCGAGGATGGTGGGCTGCGGCCTCAAGACGACATACTCAGGCTCAACCGAGCTGCATCTCAAGAGCGCCTGCCCTCGCGAGTGGGACGCTATGAGGGTCCGCCCACACAGCACGCCACGCATGCCTTATGGCTCAAAACGCGTCGGCCAAGCACTGCTGCCTCATGAGGACCATCCTGAGGCTCAAGAGGTCGCACGCCGCAGCCCTCGGGCGGAGATGGAGATGGCCCATGAGGAGCCAGCCAGCCCCGAGCCTCCCGAGGCCCCTGGCCCGGGGCTCATGAGGATCGGCCCCGCAGCCCACCGAGTCTCTACATCAACAACCCTTCATCCCCAACATCACCAGTGACATCTTTAAGTTTTATTTCCGACTGGAGCGCCTTCAGTACGATTATTCCCAGTCACACAGGTCCGTCTCCTTCGCATGTATCCTCTTATTTCATGTCTTTAGCTTATCCTGTTAGCGCCTGGCTGCATCATCCCCAAGCCGCCGGCTACCCCAGCTGCATGTATCCAGAACGCCTGCATTCGGCGCGCTGTGTCCGCCATTTATTCGCCATCGCTATGTCATTTGATCATGTGTTGCATTTTGCCATGTCATCATCTGCATTTCATATCATGTCTTCATGTGCATCGATTTGCATACGTGTTCGCCTTATGCATCCGAGCATTTTCCCCGTTGTCCGCTTTGCAATCCGCACTCCTATGCTTCCCGCTTCCTCTTTACCTCTTTTTTTGGTAAGCGTGTTAAACGTTTTGAATGACCTGAGGTTTGTCAAGCGGCCTTGGTATACCACCAGTAGACCGCTCCGTCAAGTTTCGGGTCATTTGAGGTCGCTTATACTCCAACGGTTAACAGGTAAACTGCATGCCACCTTCTTTGCAGCCCAACACCCCTTCCAAAGTGGCCCAAACCCAGCAAACTCCCTCCATGCTCTCAGGTCGCTCGATCACGATCGTGGGCGAAAACCGCACCTCATTTGGACACTCCTAGCTTCCTCTACCTATATATGTGTGCTCTCCCAAATTTTCAGTCCAACCCTAGCTCCTCTTCCTCAAGGCCACGGACATGTCCGTCTGGCCGGACACGCCCAGCCAAGGGCCAGCTAATCTGGAGGCCGCTGTCGCTGACCTCCTCTCTCCTCCTCACATGGCTGCTGCTGAGGTTCGGTCGGGCTCGCCAGCCCACGCCAGGCGCCGGCCAGGCCAGGTTGCCGCCATCCGCCTGGCTGGCTACAGCGTGGGCCTCGGCCGCTTTCTCCTCCAATAGCCTCGGCCATTCATGGCGCGAAGGCCGCTGGCGGCTTCGAAGTCTCAAGGCCGCTGCCTCCGCCGCCAAGCCATGCCTGCGCTCATGTCATATCTCTGCTGCTGCCTGGCGAAGCGCCAAGGCTTCGCCAACCTGCCAAGGCTTTCCCGCCGGCCTTTCTGCCCCTCGCTGTTTCTCCGGCCTGCTGCCACGGAGACGCCCAGCCTCGCCGAGTTCATCTCGTCGGATCCGCCATGGTGGATGAGATCCACCCGCTGTCGAACCAAACGGCCGCGCCTCCGTCCCCGAACCCTCCGCCCCGCCGCCCTCGCCCCGCTGACTTTTTAGGAGTGGTATAAACTGCTAAGTCCTAGATTTTGCACGCTATCATGCCATATTCATCATGCCATAACTCTCGTGATGTTGCCCGCTTGCGCGTGTAATATGTCAAAATGTTCGTCTCGATGAGTACATCATTTCATCTCATTTCATCATTTTCATTTGAGCTCATCTTGATGCCCGAAATGCTGTTAGAAGAGGGCTATGTGATGTTAGTTTCAGATTCTTATCAGAACATGCACTTTTGTCATTATTGCCATGATTGATGTGTGCACCCTATGAACTTGAGTCCTACATGTGTTTTGTAATATGCCATGCCATCTTTACAGGGGTGTATGCCATGTATTTTTGTGATCTCTGTGGTGACTAGCACAAGCATGCAAACTAGGCTTCATGATGTTGCTGATTTCAAATTTCGCTTTGTCGATATTTTATGCCATGTTAACTTGATGCTACCGAGAGATACATGCTTATTTTGAGATTCTTCAGTAAGGATGTTTTGAACATATGGTTATTCTATATCCATCCATGCCCTTGTTTGCAATTATGGAGTGCCATAGCTTGAGTCAATCGAGCTCTACTTTTGCTATAAATGTTTCCTGGCAGATTGTTCACATGTTATTCAGTTTTGCCAAGGTTGTTGTAGTTGATCCAAGCATGCTATGTTGTTGTTATTGCCATGTATAGCTTCTATGCCATGTCTTCTTACTGTTAGTTGCCTTGCCATGCCATGTATTGCTCTGTGGTGAGTGATCAAGCTCACCAACATGCCTACTTGTTATCTGCTTATGCCATGCTCCAGCTTTTTCACTAAGTCTGAATTGTTTATGTTTTTGCTATATTCGCATGCTTGCAATTGTATTTTCTGATCCCTTTTGGCTTATGGTCACTAAGGGACTTTTGTTCTATGCATTTAGTGGGTTCATGCCATGCCTTTATTTGCCATGTTAAGTTCCTGTAGCATGTTGTTTGATAGCTCTAAACATTGCAACCTGGTGTTATTTCCTGATAAGTCTGAAACTGTTATTATTTGCAATCTTGCCATGTGTGTTTGAGCATGTTCTAGTGATTTCTGGAGATAGCTCAGTGTTCATGTTTTGTCATGCTTTACCTGTACATCATGTCCATGCCTTTTGTTTTCATGTTGAGATTATGTAGCATGTTGTTTTGATGTTTGCATATGCCTAGTTGCTGTTTTGGATGATTGTTGTCATGACTTGTATAGAGTGTATGTGTTGAACTGCTGTTCGCTTTTGAGTGTGCTCTATATGAAACTTGCTTGATTTTGCATGTAGCTTCATATTATCATGTTGCATCCATGTTTTGAGGTGTTTGCTTGATGTTTGTATGCATTTTGCATCAATGCCATGCTTATCTTGTTTTGCTCATATCTTCTAGACCGTAGTCTCGAATCTAATGAACTTTATATGTAACTTGACTAGAATTTCGTAGATCATCGTGGTGCATCTTAACTTGCTGTTTAACAACTTGAACATAAGGTTTATTCAGATCTGGACCAATTTCGAAATTTGCATATGAGGACTTACCGAATTGTTATATGTTGATCCCGCCTCATTTAAACTTGCCTTTGATGTGTTGCTCTTGTTTGCATCATCTCTGCCATGAGTAGCTTCATCTAGCGCTGTCATGCATCATGCTTGTTGTGCATCATGCCTTGTTCATGTGTGGTGTGTTTACTATGTTGTGTGTTTCTTCTCGATAGTTCCTGCTTGCTATGCTCGTGAGGATTCGCTCGCTTCACGCTTGGTTCGGCTTCATCCCTTCGCCTTCTTCATGGACTCGTTTCTTCCTTGCGGGATTTCAGGCAAGATGACCGCTACCCGGATCTCACTACTATCATTTCCATGCTAGTTGCTTCGTTTCTATCGCTGTTGCGCTACCTATCATTTGCTTTTCAAGCCTTCCCAATTTGCCATGTCAGCCTCTAACCTTTTTCCCTTCCTAGCAAACCGTTGTTTGGCTATGTTACCGCTTTGCTCAGCCCCTCTTATAGCGTTGTTAGTTGCAGGTGAAGATGAAGTTTGTTCCTTGTTGAACATGGAGATGTTGTTCCTTGTTGAACATGTTTACTTGTTGGGATATCACAATATATCTTATTCAATTAATGCATCTATATACTTGGTAAAGGGTGGAAGGCTCGCTTATGCCTGGTGTTTTGTTCCACTCTTGCCGCTCTAGTTTCCGCTTCATCGGTATTATGTTCCCGGATTTTGCGCCCCTAACGCGGTCGGGTGATTTATGGGACCCCTTGACAGCTCGCTTTGAATAAGACTCTCCAAAGAAGGCCCAACATTGGTTTTACCATTTGCCTCACTCTATGCCTTCTTTTCCTTGGGTTTCGGAGCCCAAGGGTCATCTTTATTTTAGCCCCCCCGCCAAGGTTCTTCGAAAGTGTTGGTCCAACCGAAAGAATCGCGGGCCACCACGGGAAACTCGAGGCTTGGTTTTACTCGTAGCTTGACTTATCCGGGTGCCCCGAGAACGAGGTACGTATGAATTCTATCGGGATTTGTCGGCACATCCGGCGGCTTTGCTGGTCTTGTTTTATTGTCGTCGAATGTCTTGTAGCCGGATTCCGAGACCGATCGGTCTTCCCGGAGAAGGAATATCCTTCGCTGATCGCGAGAGCTTATCATGGGCTGTTGGGACACCGCAGGGTAAAACTTTCGAGAGCCGTGCCCGCGGTTATGTGGCGATGGGAATTTGTTAATATCCGTTGTAGTAAACTTGAAGCAAACTCTTCTAAAATACACCAACCGTGTGTAACCGTGAGTGTCTCTTTTCGGGTTGGTCGAGAGGAGAACACGGTTTCGGGTTATGCCCGACGAAGTAGGAGTTCGTGGATCACTTTTGATCATTACTAGATGACGACTGCCTTTTGATTCTCTTCTCGCCTCATTTCATGTATGTTAGCCACCATATATGCTTAGTCGCTGCTGCAACTTCACCACTTTACCCCTTCCTTTCCCATTAAGCTTTGCTAGTCTTGATACCCATGGTAATGGGATTGTTGAGTCCTCGTGGCTCACAGATTACTACACCACCAGCCAGTGTACAGGTTTATGATGACCATGACGCGAGAGCGATGTTTACTTGTGTTGGAGTTCTTCTTCGCTTCTTCTTCGATCGGGGATAGGTTCCAGTCGGCAACCTGGGCTAGCAGGTGGTGATGTCGCTTGAGCTTTGTTTATGTTTCATCCGTAGTCGGATGTTGATCTTGTATATGATGTTGATGTATTCTTGTGGCATTTGTGCCTTATGTATGTATCCTCTATTATGTAATGTTGATGTAATGATATCCACCTTGCAAAAGCGCTTCAATATGCGGGTCTATCCTTGGTGGGACCGTCGAGTTCCTTTTGGATAGGGTCGCATATTGGGCGTGATAAAGATCCTTCATGCGCTTTCCTTAGGGTTATGCTCTCGCTCCACCATGCTTGTTATTTGTGCCTTCTCCGGTGGTGAAATCTTGCACGCTAAAGGGGGCGGCTCGAGCATCGCGACTCGTGGCTCTTACCGCTCTCCGCCCTCACCTCTGGTCTTGTCCATGGCATCGCGACCTGGCTTGCCAGCGACGGCCGAGACCAGCCCGAGAGCCGGACCCGAGGACGAGAGTTGCCATATCTCCACCTAGCTTATGCTAAAGGGGGTGCCCGAGCATCGCGACTCGTGGCTCCTACCTGCTCTCCGCCTCACCCTCTCGGTCTTATCCATGGCATTGCGACTGGTTGCCACGACGGCCGAGACCAGCCCGAGAGCCGGACCAAGACGAGAGCACCGGCATCCGCCAAATTTGCAGGAACGCACTGGGCCAAGGCCCAGAGCCAGCGCAACCCGCTTTGAGGTAGGGCCTCGGAGTCCTGCTACTGCTCACGGGTGCCCTAAAGACACCGCGAGGCCTCGCGCCACTCCAAAGCAACTAACGGCAGATTAACGACGCTCGGCGAGCTCTTGTTCCTTTTGTGAACCTGTGGTCCCTCCAAGGAGCACGGAACGACTTCGCCACGCATCTTCTCGCCGCCGGGCACGGACTGCACCGCCGCCAGAAGCATCGCCCCACCGAGATAAGTCACCGGACACACTAGTCATCGCAACACCATCCCCACACTCAATGCAACTCCGTGTTAGCAACGCCGCCTCCTTTCACCAATGATGGCAGCTTGAGCGCTAAGGGGGGACCCTCGAGCATCGCGACTCGCAGGCTCTTACCGACTCGGGCCGCCACCTCCGCCTTGACCACTTACATCGCGACCGGCATACCAGCCGACGGCTGAAGCCGCTTTGGGATCGACCCGCCGGCAAGAGAGCACCAAGCCTCACGAGGTCCGAAAGGAAGAAACTGAGCTAGAACGGAATGAGCATCCCGCATTGCCTCATAATAAGGATCATATTGACAAACGGCTACAACCTCTGCTGGGTACATTCCTGCTCCTCGCAGAACAAAAGACGCTAATCCTAAGGAGTCCTATCCACCGACCACCGCGCAGACGCCATCATCAACAAGCAATACCCGTCCGGGGCCAACCCCATCCAGATCAGGGCGGCGACGACCGACGAGCTCGCCTGCCCGGAGCGGCGCAGGCTCGAGGGCTCAGAGCTGTCGCCGCTGCCTTCGGCGCGCAAGAGCTCTGGGCTGGAGTCGCTGATCCTCCGCGCCTTTCGTGCCTGGGAAGCCGCCAAGGAGTGGTCGGTCGGCCTCCGCCTCACCACAAGCAGGCCTCGACCGCTTCTCCCGGCAGCACTTCCAGCCGGGCACCCTCCGGTCAAGACCTTGAAGGACACCACCAGCACTGTCAGATTTCAGGTGGATCGTGAGGGCGCCTCGCCCCGCACTCCGGCAACCTCACTCCAACCTCGAGTCATGAAGACCTCGCCCGGGCACCATCGCGACCGCCTGTCGAGGGTGCCGCAGCAGCAGGCGTGCTGCAGCCAGAGTCCAGGGCTCTCACGGACGAGGGAGGCGAAGAAAGAAGGAAGACGAATCCAAGACTTGGGAGGCGAGCGACGCTGGCACGAACTCCCAGGGAGCCTCGGCGTGAACTCTGGGGGAAGATGCACACCTTCGTGACTCCCGGCTGGGTGTCGCTGGCGGCGCTGGCTGGCCGCCTGCCGCCACCTCCTTCAGGCCACCAATTATGCGCAGACAAGGGAAGAGGAAACCCTGGTGGCGGCCGCACACACCAGGGCACGGGCGCCTCTGCCGCCTCCCGCCTCGACACCAGAGAGCAAGTCGCTTTGGGGGAGCGGGTCAGATCCTCTTGAGGAGCCTTCCTTCTTCTTCCTCGAGAACCGCGGTCGGAGCCATGGCAGCCGACGAGACGAGGAAGAGGAGAAGTAGAAGGATAGACCGAAGGGTGCACGCCGTTCGAGATTTATAGCCGGGCGGAGGCCAACCGCCGCCTCCACGATCACCGCCATCACGCCAACTCGCATGCAGGAACTGCCGAATCCGGGCGGTTACCAAGGCCGTGGGGAGCAGCGCCACGCCCAATCAATCACACGCGGCGCCCAAGGCCGCAGGTTGTTAAGGCCCATGACGCTCGTGACTTGCCCTTTCGCCTCTCGACGGCCAAGGTCGGGCGCGCCGTGGCCCTCGGGCTACTGTCATGCTTCCGGGAACGGGGTCCCCAGACTTGCTCGCTCGCGCCTGTGGCGGCTCAAAGGAGGCCCAGACGGCCCATCTTCATGAACGCAACTCAAGACCTCGCGAGGGGCTGCCTCGGGTCGGATGACCAAGAGCTTCTCAGCGCGGCCTCACAGTCAAGCTCATGAGGAGGCGGAGAGTTCAAGGCGGTACCTCACGAGGTGCCCATGACGAAGCCATGACGCACTAAGGGAGCCACGGGCGCCAGCTCACAGAAGGCCCTCCTTTCCTCTTTGGTGCAAAGGGAGCAAGCGCACGCAAGAGCATCAAGCAAAGGCATCCGCTTCTGCAACAAGACCAAGACCAGCCCCAACGGGCTGGAATGCGCCATTGGGAGCCCAAGCAAAGGCCATCACCAGAGCCTTTGGCAAAGCGAGGACCAACTTTAGTCAGATAAGTGTACCCGCTGTTCCCTTCAAATGGCTAATTGTTGGCGCCTTTCCCGCCAATATTTGGGAAGAGGCCCAGGGCCTTCGCCTATATAAGTAGAGCTAGCCATAGTAGGGGAGCCTCGATTCTCTCCGGGCAGCATTTTGGGATCCAGAGAGATAGAGACCCGATCCTCAAGCTAGAGCGACGGGTACCACTTAGCAGCTTCATCACACCCACCAAGAACAGACCTCACGAGGCTGTTCTTCCAGAGGGACCCGCCCATGAGGATCGCCTCTGTGGCAACACCGTCTTCCTCCACCGCCGCCAAGAAGGAACAACGACCACCACTAGGACGAGGGGTCAGGCTTCAGAGCTGCAAGCTGATCACCTGCAGATCTTGGGCGGAGCCCAGCCCCACCTCTCAACAAGATCTTCAAACAACATATACAAGGTGAATGCGGTGCTCCCAAAGCTCAAGCCACGCTACCGCCAGTGGTCCTAATGCGCCATCACTTTCAACTCGGCGGATCAACTCAAGTGCGCAGCCATCACCGGGCGCCTCCCTATGTTGTGTTCCCCACCATCAAGAATGTGAAGGTCACTAAGACCTCATCGACGGGCGCATGTGGCTTAACGCCCCTGTCCGTCGACATATTCGACAACCTCCAAGTGCCATATGAACAGCTCGAGCCCACCAAGCCTTTCTCAGGAGTGACCGACGGTTCCACCACACCAATAGGGCAAGTCCGCCTGCCTGTCACCTTCGAGGAGCGCAAGAACTACCGCACCGAGCTCATCAACTTCAACGTAGCGCACATCCGCCTGCCATACAATGCCATCCTCGGGTATCCAGCCCTGGCAAAGTTCATGGCGGTCACTCATCATGGCTACAACATTCTCAATATGCCAGGAAGTGGAGGAATCATCACGGTCCTGCAGAGGAGAAGGATGCGTGTGCTCCTCTAGCGCCGCCTTTCAAGCTGCAGCAATCGACGACCCCGACAAATAAGTGAAGGCCTCCCGAGGCCATCCCCAAGAAGAAGCAAACTGCCGCCAGCAGGACCTCGTGGAGGATGGCACCACGGCAGAGCCTCATCAGATCTCGCCCATCCTGTGGGCGCCCCTCCATCGCATAGGAAAGACGCCCAGCGCCTCCCTCAGTGTGGCTCGGGGCTTTTGGAGGGCCTCAGACCTTGCCAGCCTCACGAGGGAGGCGCTTGGGCACTGAGGGAGTCCTGGATTAGGGGGTGTCCGGATAGCCGGACTATAACCTTGGCCGGACTCGGACTATGAAGATACAAGATTGAAGACTTCGCCCCTGTCCGGATGGGACTTTTCCTTGGCTTGGAAGGCAAGCTTGGCGACACGGATATGTAGATCTCCTCCCATTGTAACCGACTCTGTAACCCTAGCCCTCCCAAAGGTCTATATAAACCGGAGGGTTTAAGTCCGTGAGATCTAACAACAATCATACCATAGGCTAGCTTCTAGGGTTTAGCCTGTCGGGCCTCGGGAACAGGGGTCCTCAGACTTGCATGCTCATGCCCGTGGCGTGGCTCAAAGGAGGACCAGACGGCCCATCTTCATCAACGAACTCAAGACCTCATGAGGGGCCAGACTTGGCGGGCGGATTTACCGCGCTTCTCAGCGGCCTCGCCAGCCGGGCTCATGAGGAGGCAGAGTTCAAGGTGGTACTCGCGAGGTGTCCATGACGAAGCCATGATTTACCAAGGGCGCCATTGGGCGCTAGCACAAGTGAAGGCCCTCCTTTCCTCTTTGGTGCAAAGGAGCAAGCGACGCAAGAGCATCAAGCAAAGGCATCCGCTTCGTGCAACAAGACCAAGACCAACCCCAACGGCTGGAATGCGCCATCGTGGAGCCCAAGCAAAGGCCATCACCAGAGCCTTTGGCAAAGCGAGGACCAACTTTAGTCAGATAAGTGTACCGTTGTTCCCCTTCAAATGGCCAATTGTTGGCGCCTTCTCGCTCAATATTTGGGAAGAGGCCCAGGACTTCTGCCTATATAAGTAGAGCTAGCCACCATAGTAGGGGAGCCCGATCTTCTCCCAAGTGTATTTTGGGATCCAGAGAGAGATAGAGACCCGATCCTCAAGCTAGAACGACGGGTACCACTTAGCAGTTCATCACACCCACCAAGAATGCACTCGCGAGGCTGTTCTTCCCTCAGACTGTTCTTCATCAGCCCAAGAGGCAATCCACACACCACACACGGAGTAGGGTATTACACCACGATGGTGGCCTGAACCAAAGATAAATCTCGGTCTCTTGTGCTGTTCTTTCGAGTAGTTTTAGGTCCTGCGATTCGCCAAGATCGAGACGGTGGAGGGTTGGATCTCCGCACACCTGTAGGTCGAACCTTAAGGGTCCGCCGAACCCGAACCGACATAGCCTCTCCTCGATCTCGTGGTAGATCTACTCTTGTACTACCCATATCATCAATATTAATCAAGCAGGAGTAGGGTTTTACCTCCATCGAGAGGGCCCGAACTCGGGTAAAAACATCGTGTCCCTTGTCTCCCCGTTACCATCCGCTTAGACGCACAGCCTGGGACCCCTACTCAAGATCCGCCGGTTTTGACAATCGACATTGGTGCTTTCATTGAGAGTTCTTCTGTCGCCATCTTTAGGCCCGATGGCTCTTCGATCATCAACAACGATGCGATCCAGGGTGAGAGTTTTCCCCGACAGATCTTCATATTCGGCGGTTTTGCATCATGCAATAATTCATGGCCATCCGAGCAGATCGAAGCTACGCCTCGCAATCAGGTCAGATTTGAAGTTTGAACTACATACCGACGTCCTGGAGACTTGATCTTCGACGGTTCGAGCCATAGCCGAGTGTGTCAGACTCACGATGGGCATGATCTAGCTCTGCCGCCAACAAAGGCCCTCGAGGTCGCACCTGTGTCCGCCCGACCCCTAGCTCGGAGCCGATCGCGCTAATCGAGGATGGGTGGCTGGACACCACTGGGGCTGCAATCTCTACGGCGATCGAGCCAAACACCAGCCTTGTCCTTCGCGGGCTCATGACTCCAAGGTGCCGGACTCCTCTCGACTCAACCTTCCGCTACCGCCGATCGATCCGATTACGCCGATCATGGAGTTCGCCATGACATCTTTCAAAGACTCGCCTTCAAATGACATTCTGAATTCACTAAAGTCTCTCTCTTTATCAGAGAGCCCCGCCGACTATGGTCAACAAGGTTGGGATGCGGATGACTAAGAAATTCAAAGCCCACCCACCACCCACTTCAGAGCTACTGCCGATGATTTAATCGACATGCTCGACTTCGACTCCAAAGACATCGACGGTATGGACGACGATGTAGGAGATTTACAGAACCAGCGCCTATAGGGCATCGGACAACCACCTCATCTCACGATGTATACATGGTGGACACACCTAAAAGAAACGATTTATTAAGGAACAAAGGGACGAACGAGGGATCGCTTCTAAAAGCAAAGCAAAGCGGCGCGTAAGCCGCCTAAACCCCACCTCAACAGAGACAATAGCCATACGACTCCAGCCACAGAAAGCAGGCTAACCGCGGACGATGAACATGCCATTGAGCAACCGTCCTAACAGGCAACTTGATAAACAAACCAACAACCCGCCCCTCAAGGAAGATAATAGTCCGGACGACCACGCCGGACAAGTTGTCGGAGCAGAAGAATCCTCCACAAAGGCTCCGCCATCACAGTAGCTCTGAAAAAGCACAAGCGAAGCTCAAAACAGCGGAAGATGCACTCGAATTAGATGGAGCAAAGTACTCAACACCGCAGACAAATATAGCGGCATACCGCCACACAAAGAGCTATCCGCTTAAAATTACTGCCGAATTTGATGAGGAGGCCTTAGAGCCCCGCAATCAAAAAATAAGGAAGCCACCCGGTCGGATAAAAACCCCATGGCCAACATAGAGCGGCAAATGGCGCCGACATTAAGCCGCATGCGATCCGCACAAGGATTCGTGATTAAAAAGATGGCCTGCATAGATCTATCTACGGGCCAAGAAAGCAAGCTCTATTAAACAATGCAACGCAACAAGTATCCGAACATCACGGCACACCAAAATATAGGGTGCCGACACCCCTATGTTTCACCGATGAGGTGCCGGACCATGAATTTCAGCGGATTCAAGCCCGTAAACATAGAAGCATACGACGGAACAATGCACTCGAGTCTGGATTGAGGATTATATCCTCCACATACACATGGCTAGAGGAGATGACCTCCACGCCATAAAATACTTACCCTCAAGCTCAAAGGGCCAGCCCGGCATTGGCTTAAAAGCCTTCCCGAAAACACCATTGGAAGTTGGGAAGAGCTCGAGGATGCTTTTCGGCAAATTTTCAGGACCTATGTCCGACCTCCTGATGCGCATTTATTTAAGTCACATAACTCAACAACCCGGAGAGTCGGACCGGAAATTGTGGAACAGATTTCTTACTAAAAAGAACCAGATAGTCGACTGTCCGGACGCCGAAGCCTTAGCAGCTTTCAAACACAGCATTCGAGACGAATGGCTCGCCAGGCACCTCGCCAAGAAAATCCAAGAACAATGGCTGCATTAACAAGCCTCATGACCCGCTATGCAGGAGAGGATAGCTGGTTGGCAAGATGCAGACTAAGGACCCAAGTACATCCAAAGTTAGGGATGGAACGGAAACCGCGACGCAGCAAGGACCAGCGCCGACCAAGGGAAACAGCCCAAGAGCACGGCAGTCAACGCCGATTCAAAAGCTCTCGGCAGAATCGTAAAAGCTGCCCTCAAGGATAACAGGACGAGCTATCTAACCTAAAAAAATCTTGGAGAAGATATGCCAAATCCACAAGACTTCCGGAAGCCTGCAAACCATACCCACAGAGATTGTTGGGTCTTCAAGCAATCCGAAAACTCAACGCCAACACAAGGGGCTCGACACACCAAGCGAGGACGATGACCAACCCCACAAGCAGAAAGCACCGAAAACAAAAGAATTTCCCACAAGAAGTCAAACAAGAAACTCACTTCACGTGACAAAGGGAAAACAGAGTGGCGCCTATAGAGATACGCCACCATACGGCCTATCCTGCAGGAGTCCCGCCACGGTTGTCAAAACCAATCACCTTCGACCATCAGATTACTCTAGAAGTGTCCGTAACGCAGGCTGGACTGCCTTGATATTAGATCCGATAATTGATGGACTCCACTTTACACAAGTCCTAATGGACGGCGGCAGGATCTAAACCTGCTATATCAGACACAATCCGCAAAATGGGGATAGACCCAACAAAACTCGCCATAGCAACACTTCCTTTCAAGGGTAACGCCAGCCCAGATGCCCATTGTAACGGGTTCTCTCCTGCTAGAAGTTATGTTCGCCCCTGCACAACTTCCGCCGTGAAAAGCTAACCTTCCACATCGCCCCATTTACAAGTAGCTATCAAGCACTACTGGATGCTAAGCTACCGCTTTAACGCAATACCGCATTATGCATCTCTTACGCTTAAAATGACCGTCCGCGAGGCATCATCTCATTAAAGGGAAATATCGAGTGTTCCTCGAGCGGAAGACTGTGGAGGCTGCCTTGACAGCCACACACTAAACCGCTTCACTAATCAAAGCACCTAAACAGGTCGTTCACTCCTGACATGGCTAGACGAGTCCGGTGAAACATACAAGGGCTTACTAGCCAGATACCCCAAAGACAAGGGCTCCGCGATGTACAACAAGAGACAATAAAGCTCAATTTTACCCATTTTTGAATTATACTTTGTTTATTTACTATAACATACACTTCCGCACGATCTTTTTCAACTAAGTTCCTCTCTTTACAGATGAACACCGTATACACCCGGCCCGTGATACGGCACAACGGAGACACAGCGCAGACGCAAGAGGGACCCATTTCAAGGATTCTTTTAGATTAAGACCCTGCGTAAACCTTTTTACTGTCTCTTGTTGATACACATCCCCGGTTTTTTGGTATAACCGAGGAGGAGGCTGGCGCCTTGGCATGTGGCCACGCCAGAATTTTGCGCTGCACTGGACACTGTGGGCTTATTACTAAGGGCGCCGTTCAGCCTGCTTTCATAAAGACCGAATACCTTAGGGAGTGTTCGCGTCATGAAGTTTGGCCTTATATGCATCAGCTCAATCATGTCTTTGGTCAAATGTTGGGTTTGCCTGCCCTCGTGTTTTGCTGCCTTACGCCCGCTTCATCGGCTAAGGCGACACCAGAGAACTACTATGATTGTGCCCCGTTCGCCAAAGTAGCACCTCAAGAGAGAAAGCCGAAAACGGACTGTCATGATATAGCGTGAGACTGGTCAACCACTGATGACCCGCCGGAATCTTTTAGGATTCTCCAGATAACGGCGGGTCGCTTTCGCCAGTGCACACACGCCGCCACGAATTCGGGTGAGCGCGGTGCCCTAGGGGCTATATAGTAGCCCCACCGCCAAACTCCTATGGCTAAGTGAAAGTGATAAAGCATTATAGTCCGTTGCCTAGTTCGCCGCGCTTATCACCTCCTTAATAGGACCAAGACGTTGGATCAAGTGTGAAAATGTGCTTCGCTAACACCCCGCATTATATGTGGGGGCTGAAGTCAAGACTGCCATCTTTCAAAGTTATATATACATATACATTAACGGGCCGACAGAGGTATTTTAATTTTGAAGGCACAAGTATAAAAAGCTTTTATATTCCTCAAACATTGTTTTACAATAATACATGTTATTCAAACATAATATCCTTCGAGCATCAAGGCTCTATTAAACGAAAGCGCGCAGAACTTCCTCAAAATAGTGCTCGCAGTACTGCCCCCGTCTCAATCTTGGGATGCAACAGCGATGGCATTCATCTCCGCCAAAGATGTTTTGACACGGCAAGAGCCATCCGCTGCACCTCTATGCACGCTGACCTCTTCATTGCATTGATATGCGGCACCGCACTAAGGAACCGCTGCACCAAGCTAAAATAACTTCTTCGCTCGGGCCTTTCGCCACGGATGACTCATGACATACTTCATGGCGAGTCCGGATAACCTATTCAGCTCCGCCCATGCGCCAAACGATCGGTTAATGGAAGTGGCGCTCTGATTGTGGAACTGCGACTAAAAAGCTTTTCCACTTCGTGATCCTTTTGATCTCGGAAGTGTTCGGTCGCCATTCGCGCACTCGCCGCCAAGTCCAGATAAGTGTTCGCCAGACTCCACACCGGGTCCAACGGAGCATATTTAGGATCCCCAAACTTCATTCGCAGCATAAAGGGCTTTCCAGCCACGATATCTCCGGCCTGACGTAGCTCCTCCTTCATGGCTCTCATCGCAGAGCGATTATCCTTGGCCTCGATAGTGGCCTTCTCCAGGTCCTTCTGTTCCGCCCGATCTTCTTTTTCAAGAAGCTTGCAGCGGTCGGCAGCATTCTTCAACTTCACAACCATCTCGCCATTTCCTTTTTGCTTCGCAAGGAGCAGCCTGTTCGCTTTCAGCTCTTCACCGCTTTTTAAGGCAGCCGATCGCTTCCCCGGATCTGTTTTGGCTCAAGGCGAGTTCCGCCAAGGTTCTCCATGGCAGCGGCACCATCTGCATCAAGCATACATGTTGTAAGATGCGGCATCAAGCTCCTCTTACCAGGTGTCTTCAAGAAATTACATACCTTGTGCTCGCTGCCGCTTTGTTGACAAGCGCGATGTCGGCATTTGCCACGCTGTTGCCGCTTAGCTCGCAAATCCATTAGTCCGCTAGCCACCAACACTTCGCCACCGGCATAAGAAGGGCGATATTATACTGAATATGATCCTCCGCCGCCGCCATTTTTTACAACGCATGTAGTCTCAGGGCTACTATCTACATAGGGCGATCTTATATATGCGAACTGTCAAAAGGTACATCATTTCGCTGCACTCAAAACCTGTCAAGAACTCGTGACGGCCTCGCATAACCCGCTTCCGCTGGATGAAACTTTTCAATCACCGTACTCCATCAACGCATGGTGTTCTTCTCGAGATAGACGCCGCCGAGCAGATCCTTCAGCCTCCTCCGACCGCGGCACCGGATGCTGCCGACTCGCTCGATGGCCTTTTTCAAGGCCGGGCACGGAGGGCTTTGGGAGGCCACACGATCGCTCTTCCGCCCTGCCGGATTCGAGAAACCTCCGTGACGACACTCAGTGGTCGCCCGCCGCAAGGCGGTACGGCAGGGGAGGTATTCCGCCTCCATCATCTCCTGACGAAGATCCCGGAAGATGAACTCACGAGAAGGGCTGAGATCCGAATTACAAGGTAAAATTTTGCTTATCTTCCTCGAAATGGAACAGGATGTCTCTCATTTTAAAACTTCCTCTACTTACGACTCGGTGGAGGGCTGATCCCTTGGGGGCACAAAGGCGGCCGAGGCATCCCCTCACAGAGACCCTCTCGACGAAGATTTCTTCCCGCTTTGAGACCATGGTCTCCGGTCTTCAGAGGCGGTCCTCTTCTCCTCGGATGGAGGAATTTCGATTCCTCCTTTCCGACAGCCTTCGGGAGGCGGTAGCCTTTGTTCCCCCTTCGCTTTCTTCCAAAGGCGCAACCTCCAAAGATCCTGATTAACATGGGATCCGGTGGTCTCGTGGAGGGGGCCGACACCTTATTAGCTTTGCTTTCGCTTATCCACCATGTTTAAGGGACAGCTCTTTAAGGGCAATTTTATGATAAGTATACGGATAGCGGTCCGGCATGTGGCTACTTACTTGAGTATCCGGGCATTGAAGCCAGACTCATGCGCCCTCGGTCGAGTCCGACACATTGCTTGTTATCGGAAGAACAATTTGTACATCTCCATGGTCGCCGCTACCAGAAATGTTGAGGGCTCGTGGTCCCTCCGGATTAAACTCCCATAGGCGGAGGGGCGACGCTTGCAGTGGCAGGTGCGGCGAATCAACATGACCCGCGCCACTACGACCAGATTGATGTCTCTTTCTAGGAGATCTCGAATGCGTCTCACAACAAGGGCACGCCCTGGACGGCCCCCGCTAAACCCTTTATTGACCCATGACACTAGCTGTGGTGGGGACCCGAGCGAAGGAAGGTGGTGCCACCCACTTGGTGCCCCCGGAGCTGTGATATAAAACCAGCCTCTGCTATAAGCTGAACTCCTCTTGAAAAGAGCCCTCGGCCATGGAGCGCCGGCATTCTTGCTGATAATAGCACCTCCGACTCCACGTGTTGCCCTCGATCATCTTCGCTCTACTTTGAAGGTCTTAGGCCACAACCGGAGTGAGGAGTAATACGGAGGAAGGCTTCACATGACAATGAACGATGAGATGTGGAGGATGGACTCTGAGCCAAGTCGTGAAATTCCAGCCCATAATAAAACAGAGCCCCTCATGAAGGGGTCTGCTGGGAAGCCTAGCCTCAAGGAAATGAGACGCTAACACCACGCCTCGCCAGGCTTGGGAGTGGAAATAACCTGCCCTTGAGCAGCAACCTATGCGGATTTCGCCAAGTTAGATACCGCATCTCTAGCTTTAGCACGCCTTCTTCCAGAACGGAGGAAGGCATCCACCGCCTTGAAGGTCGAGCTGACATCATCAAGGTCCAAGGCCTGAACTGGAGCTTTGGGTGTTGGAACTCGAGGCGAGCGGCGGATTCGATTGAGATTGAAAGAAAGGAGTAGAGCCTTGGTCTCTTTATAAAGAGGTTGAATACCAAGAGCCCTCCCTGTGACCGCTTGGGACTCGCTTCGATTGAGGAGACATACCAACGGGCACGATTGGGTTACCCACGCCTGTATTGATGAGAACTTTAATAAGGGGACACGATCTCGCTCGACAAGATGTGCTAAGGAAACCGCCTCGCTAAGTGCTACCGAGGTGGGACAGAAAACGATTCAATAAAGGCTTGGCCGTGGTGTGATGTCACGATGCGAATATGTCACCTGTTGATTTGTGTAAATATTATTCTCTACGTGGTATGTGGAACTTATTTTGCAGAGCCCCGACACTATCCTTTGTTCAAAATCTTCTATGAAGTATTCAGAGGAGGAACCCGCTTTGCAATGCCAAGACAATCAGGCGCCGGACTCGTCGTCATTGAAGCCTCGTTCAGGGCTACCGAGGAGTCCTCGATTAGGGGTGTCCGGATAGCCGGACTATAACCTTTGGCCGACTCGACTATGAAGATACAAGATTGAAGACTTTGTCCCGTGTCCGATGGGACTTTCCTTGGCGGAAGGCAAGCTTGGCGACACGGATATGTAGATCTCCTCCCATTGTAACCGACTGTAAACCTAGCCCTCTCCGTGTATATATAAACCGAAGGGTTTTAGTCCGTAGGATCTAACAACAATCATACCATAGGCTAGCTTCTAGGTTTAGCCTCTCGATCTCGTGGTAGATCTACTCTTGTACTACCCATATCATCAATATTAATCAAGCAGGAGTAGGGTTTTACCTCCATCGAGAGGGCCCAACCTGGTAAAAACATCGTGTCCCTTGTCTCCTCGTTACCATCCGCCTAGACGCACAGCTCGAACCCCTACCCGAGATCCGCCGGTTTTGACACCGATAGGCACCACTTGGAAGCGCAGCCGCAAAGACGTGACCTCGTGGAGAGCACAGGCAAGGAGTGCCCACCACCAGAGTTCATCACCAAGACCACTCGTAAACTTCAAGATGCAAGGGCTATGCGCTGGCGATACCGCCATGGGGCAGCTCGCACTCGGGCGAGGATGCTGGGTTGCGTGCCTGCATTTGTCCTAGTTTATCTGCTCTCCATGCTTAACCTGCCAACGTCTATCGCCTGCTCGATTGTCGCTCGCCACGGGTCCGCTCGTCCCATGCGATTCACTTGCACGCGAAAGGGGGCCTCGAGCATCGCGATCAGAGTTTTACTAGCTCTCCACCCTCACCGCCTTGACCATGACATCACGACTGGCATACCAACAAGCGGCCGAGCTCGCCGAGGGCCGGACCCGAGGACATAGAGTGCTTGCATCTAACCGCTTTGCCGAACATACAGTCACCAAGACTCAAGACCAGCGCAACCCGCTTTGAGGTAGGGCCTCATGAGTCCTGCTACTGCTCACGAAAGTGCCCAGATACACCTCGCAGCCCTGCTGCAAGCCACGTGTCGTATGGGGCCAGAGACGCCTGGCTCCTCCCGAGGCCCCCCATCCCACGCCCAAGTGGAAGCACCATGTTCGCTACTGGCCGCCGACACCGCCGAGGAGCGGCTATGCCTGCACAAGCGGAAGCACTATGTCTGCGCGCTGGTGATAAACAATCGAGGGCGACTCCACGGTCGTGCAACCTCGGGGAGCCCGAGCTCAGCGCCCAGCCTTACTGCAACGCCCCCACGGAGAGCCGCTGCATGGCGCAGGCATGGGGCTGCGCTCGGTCACGCCAAGTGCACGCCACCCAACCAGGTCCCCCGAACCTGGTATCGCGCCTCCCAAGGCCTCGGCGAGGGCAGGTATGGAAATTGTTTGCATGTCAAGGGGACTCTGAGCATCGCGACTCAGAGCCTAATCGTCACGAGCCTCACTCATTGGTCCGCCTGGTCTCCTGGCCGCCCAATGGTGGTTGAGGTATGCGCGAGGCCGGGCTCGACGACGAGAACATTAATCTATCCCCACTAACTCTCCCTATATGTTGTTTATGCTCAAGGGGACTTCTTGAGCATCGTGACTCAGAGCCTAACTAGTCACGTAGCCTCACTCCTTGGTCCGCCCCGGTCTCCGGGTCGGCCCAATGGCGGTTGAGGTATGCGCGGGGTCGGGCTCTGCCGACGCAGAACGCAAAGCAAATAGGAAGGAAATCGCAAAATCTCAAAGCAAATATTACAAGCATATTGTCCTCATGATACCAAATGAAAAGTCTAAACGCCTCTACGAGGCCTGATACATGTCGCAGGAACAGAATGGGAAGAATGGCCATAGGTCACCTCTAGATGTCGCCATCATCCGCGGAAGGTGCTCCCTTGTGAGCAATCTTGTCTTCACCTTCACCACCAGCTGCAAGGTCGACGACGCCGCATGTAGGGACGGAGACGGCCGCTGAACCTCCTCAAGAAGGCCCCCACCTGATCCTCAAGACGGTCGCGCAGCCACCAGATTGATCTTCACCATGTGCTCCAAAGAGCTCGTCAAGGCAAGCGCTAGTCGCTAAGGTGCAGGTGGCTAAAGACGCTGGTCAGCAAGGTCAAGATAGGACGCGAGCTTCGCCTCCGCCATGGGACCGAGACCATCAACGACCTCCTCAAGCGCCTTCACCACGAGAGGGAGCAGCTGGGGGGCCGCCCTCGCTTGTGTCCGTGAGGCTTCTCCAGCCGTGCTCGAGAGCTGCCTTCAGCCTTTGCGAGATCTCTTCGAGATTGGCAAAGACCACGCGTCTTCGCCAGACTAGCGCTTTGGCATCAAGATCGCCTCCCTCGCCCTCATCTTCTGCTCCAACTCTTCCGACTAGCCATGCTTTTGTTGGCCTCGCTTCTTCCCCAGCCCGCCACCAAGATCACGGTTCTTGACGGCTTCCTCCCGCCTTCATCTCCACTTCTTCGCTTACGGATCGCACTCTTCGGCGTTTGTCGCTAAGCAGGCTCGCAACTCGCCTCCAACTCTTGGCAGCGGTCACGGTGGCCTTGGCGTTTTCAGCACCACGATCGGGTTGCAGTGTCTGGCTCCTTGCTTCTCCTTCTCGGCTGCAGCAGCCTGCCCAGCCACGCTGCTGAACTGCTGTGTCGGAGGAAGCCAGCCAGAGGCCAACCCAGCGCCTGGCCACCAGTGCTGGTCCGCGCCAGAGATCCACCAGCAGCTGGGTCATCTCCAAAGGGCACGCCCAAGAGGGCAGCAGAGAAGAAAACCAGGAGTAGAGGTGCAGCAAGGGAGGAAGCGACATCGCACTGTGGCTTGGGAGACCACAGTTCGAGTAGCTGGACCTCGCCACCGCCCTGGCACCGACACCTCCCGGAGCCGGCTGGGTCATGGGGGCTGATGCGCCGATGCACCTCTTGGCCTCATGAGGACTAACAGTTGGGATATGCGGCTGCTGCTCCCTTTCTCCGCGGGAGGCACGGCCGCTGCTTCTTCCTTCCTCTTCTTCACCAAAGATGTCGGCCTGATCAACCAAGGGCGAGTATTAGGAAACGATGAGTACAAGCAAGGGCAAGACGAAGCTTAAGACACTTACCGATCCATCACACGATTCCATCGCCGCTTGAGAAGCTTGAAGCCCGACAGCCTGGGACCCGAGGAGCAGTGTCTGGCTCCGCAGCACCAGCGGAGCAGAGGCAGAGCCGAGCCAGCCCCTGTGAGGTGCTGGCGGAGGTGGCACCACGGGCTAGCAACGACGACCTACCTTCGTCAGATAAGGGTTGCTTCTCTCCCTTGAAGGCGCCTGCCTCGCATCATCAGAAGGGCGCAGAGAATCTCGGCCTTGCTCGGAGGGAAGTCTCCCACCTCTTCAGTGGTCTTCTCGAGTCCACCTCCTCTCCCTCTCCGTGGACTCGCCAAGACACCTCCACCGGTTTCTCGCACTGGGAATCTCCGAAGCGCCTGCAAGCACCAGCCCACAAGATTGAAAGTCGGCCCGAGGCGACGACCTCTCCCGTCCCCGTGTTGGAACAAGGGGACGAAGGCGCTTAGGCGGTACTCCTGGTTGTCCCCGACTATGAGGCGAGGACGGCGGCCCAATTCATCGCCAGCAGGTCCCTTGGCCTCAGCGGTCTTGTTCTCCTTTCTTCAAGCTCCCAAAGGCCACATACCGGAGGGGGCAACCCACAGATCAAGAACTCCTCAGAGCATCGCAGTTGCTACCTTGGCCGCCTCGCTGCCCGCCTCAGTCACCATCATCTGCCCTAACACCAACGATGCCCGCCGCCGACGAAGCTCCGCTTTGGGCCACCCCCATTGGGAGGGGGCGCCGCTGTTGGCAGCGCCATACGCGGGTCGGCGCGCTGGGCATCCATCATGACCCATTTGGATCGGATGTTGTCGGCCCTCTTCCCGGTGCTCGAGATCGAGTTGGCCTTGCCTCATGCGACAAAATTAGCGCACCCGGAGGTGTGCTCGCCGCTGACACGGAGGAAGAAGAAATGGCGCAGGAGCGCCACGGACGGCACAACACCCAGGTACGCCTCACAGTAGTAGGCAAAGATGGACAGGAGGAGGACAGAGTTGGGATGGAGATGCAACGCCTGCAGCCCGTGGTGGTCGAGGACTTCATAAAAGAAATCAGAGAAGGGAGGAACCAACCCGACGGCGACGCTGCTTGAGAAGAAGGGGAAGAAGGCTTTTCAGTTCGCTCATCGAACGCGAGCCGGAGCTCGCTCTTCCCCATTCATTGCTCTCGCCATTGCCAAGAAGAAGCGACGGAGGCAAGGCTCTTTCTCCGTGATTTGGCGCCGAGGCCGACTCATACCAAGCCGGTGCTGAGGAATCTTGACTTTGTGCGGCGCCATGGGCGGCAGATGCAAGGCAAGGATGGAGCAGATCTGGAGATAGTGGCGGCAAGGAGCGAGAAAGGGATCTGGAGCGAAGCAAGGGAGAAGCAATGAAGGAAAGAACTGCCAGCGCTAGCCATTGTCAGGGCAAGCAGTTGTCGAGGAAGCGTGGGGAAGCGGAGACGGCCACGTCCAATCAACCGCCACGCGTCGACCGAGGCCGCAGGCTTTTGAGGCCCGCAGTGCTCCCAACTTGACCCTTGGCTTCGCCACGAAGCCAAGCCCGAGCGCACCTTGGGCCCAGGGGCTATGATACGTCTCCAACGTATCTATAATTTTTGATTGCTCCATGCTATATTATCTACTGTTTTGGACCATATTGGGCTTTATTTTCCACTTTTATATTACTTTTGGGACAAACCTATTAACCGAAGGCCCAGCCCAGAATTGTTGTTTTTTTGCCCATTTTAGTGATTCGAAGAAACGGAATATCAAACGGAGTCCAAACGGAAAGAAACCTTCAGGGACGTGATTTTCTCACCGAACATGATCCAGGAGACTTGGACCCTACATCAAGCAACCAACAGGAAGGCACGAGGTAGGGGGCGCGCCCCCCCCAAAGCGTTCTCCACCGTGGCCCCCTGTTGCTCCACCGACGCATTTCTTCCTCCTATATATACCCACGCACTCTCAACGATCGACACGGAGCCAAAACCTAATTCCACCGCCGAACTTTCTCAGATCCACGAGATCCCATCGGGCCTGCTCCGAGCTCCCTAAGGGGAATCCACCATGGAGGGCTTCTACATCATCATAGCCTCTCCAATGAAGTGTGAGTAGTTTACCTCAGACCTTCGGGTCCATAGTTAGTAGCTAGATGGCTTCTTCTCTCTTTTTGGATCTCAATACAATGTTCTCCCCCTCTCTCGTGGAGATCTATTCGATGTAATCTTCTTTTTACAGTGTGTTTGTTGAGGTTGGTGAATTGTGGGTTTATGATCAAGATTATCTACGAGCAATATTTGAATCTTCTCTGAATTCTTTTATGTATGATTGGTTATCTTTGGAAGTCTCTTCAATTATCCGCTTGGTTTGGCCAACTAGATTGGTAGTTCTTGCAATGGGAAAAGTGCTTAGCTTTGGGTTCAATCTTATGTGTCCTTTCCCAAAGGATAGTAGGGGCAAGGCACATATTGTATTGTTGCCATCGAGGATAACAAGATGGGGTTTTATCATATTGCATGAATTTATCCTCTACATCATGTCATCTTCCTTAAGGTGTTACTCTGCTTTCATTAACTTAATACTCTAGATGCATGCCGATAGCGGTCGATGAGTGGAGTAATAGTAGTAGATGCAGTGTGAGTCGGTCTACTTGTCTCGGACGTGATGCCTATATACATGATCATACCTAGATACTCTCATAACTGTGTTGAATTCTGTCAATTGCTCAACAGTATTTTGTTCACCCACCGTAGAATACTTATGCTCTTGAGAGAAGCCACTAGTGAAATCTATGGCCCCGGGGTCTATTCTCTATCATATTAATCTTCCATCACTTTATTATTGCTTTGCTTTTTTACTTTGCTTTTTATTTTACTTTGCATCTTTATACCAAACAATACCAAAATATTATCTATCATCTCTATCGATCTCACTCGTAAGTGACCGTGAAGGGATTGACAACCCTAATCGCGTTGGTTGCATTGAGCTATTTGTTCTGTAGGTACGAGGGACTTGCGCGTGGCCTCCTATCGGATTGATACCTTGGTTCTCAAAACTGAGGGAAATACTTACGCTACTTTGCTGCATCACCCTTCCTCTTCGGGGAAATCCAACGCAGTGCTCAAGAGGTAGCAAGAAGGATTTCGGCGCCGCTGCTTGTGAATCTACGCAAAAGTCAACATACCAAGTACCCATCACAATCCCTTATCTCTCGTGATTACATTATTTGCCATTTGCCTCTCGCCTTTCTCTCCCCACTTCACCCTTGCCATTTTTTATTTGCCCTCTTTTCCGCTTTGCCTTTCTTTTCACTTGCTTTTTGTTAGCTTGTGTGTTGATTGCTTGTTTGTCGCTATGGCTCAAGATAATACCAAATTGTGTGACTTTACCAATACCAACAATAATGATTTCCTTAGCACCGATTGCTCCTCTTGCCAATACTAAATCTTGTGAAATCAATACTGCTTTTATTGAATCTTGTTATGAAAGATCAATTCACGCCTTCCTAGTGAAGATGCCGCTACTCATCTAAATAGCTTTGTTGATTTATATGATATGCAAAAGAAGAGGGATGTTGACAATGATGTTGTTAAATTGAAGCTATTTCCTTTTTCGCTAGAGATCGTATAAAGCTTGGTTTTCGCCTTTGCCTAAAAATAGTATTGATTCTTGGAACAAGTGCAAAGATGCTTTTATCTCTAAGTATTTTCCTCCCGCTAAGATCATCTCTCTTAGAAAAGATATTATGAACTTTAAGCAACTTGATCATGAACATGTTGCACAATCTTGGGAGAGGATGAAATTAATGATACGTAATTGCCCTACTCATGGTTTGAATTTGTGGATGATTATACAAATTTTTTATGCCGGATTGAATTTTGCTTCTAGAAACCTTTTAGATTCGGCCGCAGGAGGCACTTTTATGGAAACCACTTTAGGAGACGCTACTAAACTCCTAGATAATATTATGGTTAATTATTCTCAATGGCACACTAAAAGATCTACTAATAAAAAACTGCATGCGATAGAAGAAATTAATGTTTTGAGTGGAAAGATGGATGAACTTATGAAATTATTTGCTACTAAGAGTGTTTCTTCTGATCCTAATGATATGCCTTTGTCTACTTTGATTGAGAATAATAATGAATCTATGGATGTGAATTTTGTTGGTAGGAATAATTTTGGTAACAACGCGTATAGGGGGAATTTTAATCCTAGGCCTTATCCTAGTAATCCTTCTAATAATTATGAAAATTCCTACAACAACTCTTATGGAAATGTTAATAAGATACCCTCTGAATTGAGAATAGTGTTAAAGAGTTTATGAATTCGCAAAAGAATTTTAATGCTTTGCTTGAAGATAAATTGCTTAAAGTTGATGAATTGGCTAGGAACGTTGATAGAATTTCTCTTGATGTTGATTCTTTAAAGCTTAGATCTATTCCTCCTAAGCATGATATCAATGAGTCTCTCAAAGCCATGAGAATTTCCATTGATGAGTGCAAGGAAAGAACCGCTAGGATGCGTGCTATGAAAGATGCCTTTATTAAAGTGTGTTCTTCCAATACCTATAAAAATAAAGATGAAGGTCTAAAAGTTATTGATGTGTCTCCTATCAAATCTTTGTTTTTCAATATGAATCTTGATAATGATGGGACTAAATATGATCCACCTTTACCTAGAAGGCGTTCCAAAAATTCGGAGTTTTTAGATCTTGATGATAAAATTGATAAAGGTGGGATTAAAGAAAGCAAAACCCTAGATGTTGCTAAACCCACTATTTTGGACTTCAAGGAATTTACTTATGAAAGTTGCTCTTTAATTGATTGTATTTCCTTGTTGCAATCCGTGCTAAATTCTCCTCATGCTTATAGTCAAAATAAAGCCTTTACCAAACATATTGTTGATGCTTTGATGCAATCTTATGAAGAAAAACTTGAGTTGGAAGTTTCTATCCCTATAAAACTTTACAATGAGTGGGAACCAACTATTAAAATTAAGATTAAGGATAATGAATTTTATGCTTTATGTGATTTGGGTGCTAGTGTTTCCACTATTCCCAAAACTTTGTGTGATTTACTAGATTTCGTGATTTTGATGATTGCTCTCTAAACTTGCATCTTATGGATTCCACTATTAAGAAACCTATGGGAAGAATTAATGATGTTCTTATTGTTGCAAATAGGAATTATGTGCCTGTAGATTTTATCGTTTTGATATAGATTGCAATCCTTCATGTCCTATTATTCTTGGTAGACCTTTCCTTAGAACGATTGGTGCAATTATTGATATGAAGGAAGGGAATATTAGATTCCAATTTCCATTAAAGAAAGGCATGGAACACTTCCCAGAAAGAAAATAAAATTACCATATGAATCTATGATGAGAGCTACTTATGGATTGCCTACCAAAGATGGCAATACCTAGATCTATCCTTGCTTTTATGCATAGTTAGGCGTTAAACGATAGCGCTTGTTGGCAGGCAACCCAATTTTATTTTTCGTTTTTTGTTTTTGTTTCTGTTTAGGAATAAATAATCCATATACCTTCTGGTTAGATGTGGTTTTATGTTTTAAATTAGTGTTTGTGCCAAGTTAAACCTATAGGATCTTCTTGGATGATAGTTATTTGATCTTGCTGTAATTTCCAGAAACTTTCGTTCACGAAAACAATTGTTAAAATCACCAGAACGTGATAAAATAGTGATTCCAGTTGCTGCTGATAAATAAAAAATTCCTAGTTCTTCCTATTTTGGATGAATTTGTGGAGTTCCGAAGTTTATGCTATTTACAGATTACTACAGACTGTTCTGTTTTTGACAGATTCTGTTTTCATGTGTTGTTTGCTTATTTTGATGAATCTATGGCTAGTAAAATAGTTTATAATCCATAGATAAGTTGTAATACAGTAGGTTTAACACCAATATAAATAAAGAATGAGTTCATTACATTACCTTGAAGTGGTCTTTTGTTTTCTTTCGCTAACGGAGCTCATGAGATTTCTGTTGAGTTTTGTGTTGTGAAGTTTTCAAGTTTTGGGTGAATATTTTTTTATGGATTATGGAACAAGGAGTGGCAAGAGCGTAAGCTTGGGGATGCCCATGGCACCCCCAAGATAATCTAAGGACACCAAAAAGTCAAAGCTTGGGGATGCCCCTGGAAGGCATCCCCTCTTTCGTCTACTTCCATCGGTAATTTTACTTGGAGCTATAATTTTATTCACCACATGATATGTGTTTTGCTTGGAGTGTCTTGTATGATTTGAGTCTTTGCTTGTTAGTTTACCACAATCATCCTTGCTGTACACACCTTTTGAGAGAGCCATATATGAATTGGAATTTGATAGAATACTCTATGTGCTTCACTTATATCTTTTGAGCTATATAGTTTTGCTCTAGTGCTTCACTTATATCTTTTAGAGCACGGTGGTGGATTTGTTTTATAGAAACTATTGATCTCTCATGCTTCACTTAGATTATTTTGAGAGTCTTAAATAGCATGGTAATTTGCTTTAATAATCCTAATATGCTTGGTATTCAAGATTTGTAAAACTTTCTTTAGAGTGTGTTGAATACTATGAGAAGTTTGATGCTTGATAATTGTTTTGAGATATGAAGATGGTGATATTAGAGTCATTCTAGTTGAGTTGTTGTGAATTTGTGAAATACTTGTGTTAAAGTTTGTGATTCCCGTAGCATGCACGTATGGTGAACCGTTATGTGATGAGGTCGGAGCTTGATTTATTTATTGATTGTCTTCCTTATGAGTGGCGGTCGGGGACGAGCTATGGTCTTTTCCTACCAATCTATCCCCCTAGGAGCATGCGCGTAATACTTTGCTTTGATAACTTATAGATTTTTGCAATAAGTATATGAGTTCTTTATGACTAATGTTGAGTCCATGGATTATACGCACTTTTCTCACCCTTCCACCATTGCTAGCCTTTCTAATACCGCAAGACTTTTCGCCGTATCATACACCCACCATATACCTTCCCCAAAATGCAGACACCATACCTACCTATTATGGCATTTCCACAGCCATTCCGAGATATATTGCCATGCAACTTTCCACCGCTCCGCTTATTATGACACGCCCATCATTGTCATATTGCTTAGCATGATCATGTAGTTGACATAGTATTTGTGGAAAAGCCACAGTTCATAATTCTTTCATACATGTCACTCTTCGTCAACAAGGCAATGAAGACCCTCGCGAGGGACCAAGCCTCGCAAGGCGGACGACGTAAGACCTCATCTGGAGCGGCCTAGTCAGGCAGGCTCACGGGGAGCGGAGATATCAAGGCGGAGGAAACCTCACGAGACCCTCGTGACGTGAGCCATGACGCACGGCACCAGGCGGGCGCCAGCGCACGCAGCGTCCTAGTTTCTTCTTTGGTGCTATGGAGGCCAGCGCAGGCAAAGAGTACCGAGGCATCAGGTAAAGGTTGCTATATTGGTGCAACGAGACCAAGACCAGGAGGACGGCAAGATGGAGGTCATCGTGGAGCCCAAGACGTCGTCACCACCAGAGCTTTTCGCAGGCGAAGACCACTTTTGTCAGGATAACTTGTACTAGGTGTCCCCCTTCAAATTTGCCCGCCGTTGTTGGCTCCCTTCCCGCTCATTATTTGGGGAGAGGACCAGGGCCTATATAAGTAGAGCTAGCCACCACAGTAGAGGCATCTCGTCTTAGCTTGATCCAATCCGATCGAGAGCCTAGCCACAAGAACACCTCAACCTCAGGAGGTTGTTCTTCCCTTGTACTGTTCATCATCAGCCCAAGAGGCAATCCACCACCACCACACCGAGTAGGGTATTACACCACAACGGTGGTCCAACCAAGATAAACCTCGTGGTCTTCCTGTGTTATGAGTTCGTCGAGTTCGTCTCATGAGATCTTAGCGAGCTAGGGCGAGATCGGTAGGAGGGAAAGACTTCAGACGCACCCAAAGTTTGAACCTTAAGGGTTTGCTTAACCCCACATCCGACAAGCATTCTTCAAAGACTAGAGACTTGTCGATTCCATTAGTACAAGGCAATGATATTTTCCAAATATCACAATCATGTTCAAGTCACAAAGCATTGAGATGCATATTGTTGAAACCAAGGGATTCAACAAGCATCACTTTATCCATGTGTCGATCCTTTGAGATTGCAACTCTACCTAGACCCAATACCTTGCTTTTACCAAAGGTCAAGAAATGTGATGTGACTCTTGTCGATGGACGAAGGTTGAGTCCATGAGAAGACTTCTATCACCAAATATATGATTAGTGCATCCGCTGTCCATGATCCATTCTGAAGCATGAGGTGTCATACCCTATAGTACAGTTAGGGGGATAGGCTTCACAAAGAGTAATGTGAAGCATAAACATTTGACGGGCAAGAGGATTATCAAAGCTCACACTACAAAAAAATACACTTCCGCGATGATACGTGTTTGTCACAGTAGGTCGCGTTTTTTGTCATGCATGTACATCCATGACAAATTTATGATGTAATCAAGATAGTCATACCAGCCGTCAGAGAAGTGTTCCATGACATTACCAAAATTATCATCACGGAAGTGTCCACTTCCATGACGATAAATCGCGCGTCACGTAAGTGCTTTCGCCAAGGGTGACCGACACGCGGCATCCACCGTAACGAACACCGTTAAGCTATCGGGTCGGGTTTTGGATCCGATAACCCGCTAATGCCCCGACCAATGGGGATTTTGTGTTAAATCATCATTGGTCGGAGGAGACACGTGTCGTCCGCTACCGCACATGTGTCACTCATCCAATGGGCGAGACACGCCTATGATATGTTGACACGTGGACCGGCCCATCAAGTTTAAATGGGCCGGCCCAACTAAAGGCCCATAAGATTTTGCAAACCATAATGGGCCGGCCTAGCTAAAGGCCCACGAGATTTTGCGGGCCATAATGGGTTGGCCCAGCTAACGGCCCACAAGATTTCGCGGGCCATAATGGCCGGCCCAGGTAAAGGCCCACAAGATTTTTGTTTGCCATAATGGGCCAGCCCGGCTAAAGGCCCACGAGATTTCACCGACATTAACGGGCCGGCCCAGCTGTAGGCCCACAAGAATTTGAGGGCCCTAGTAGGCCGGCCCATTAACTGGTTGCCATGTTTTGGGCCAAATGTCGCCCATATTTGATCCGTCCATTAATGGCTCTGCCACGCTCGGCCTAATAGTGGCCCATATGAGATCCGCCCATTAAAAGCCTACCACGCTTTGGGCCAAATTACGCCCAGATCAGTACGCCTTTAAGAGGCTATGGGCTCAATTATGGCCCATATCGATTAGGCCCGCTTAACCGACACTATACTTTTGGGCCCACTTGCTTGAGGCCCACTTAGTAATTCGCCCGACATTAGTTTTGGCCTCTTATGACCCGCTAACATTTCGCCCTATATTAATTTCGCCCGTTAAATGCCCGCCATATAGTTGGGCCTAACCACGTCTGGTTTGCATCCGCCCGCCAAGAGCCGATATCCGATTGGGCCAAACAAGGACCGAGACAATTTTGGTATGTTAAAAGCCCGTGATTTGATTCGCACAATCATGGGCCGGAGTTCATTTCGCTGCTGCCGCCCGTTAGCTGTTCGCACGCTTTAGGCCCAACCTACATCGTGATTGCATGACGATTCGATTATGTACCGTAATTTTACGGCTTTGGCCGGTTTATCATAAGACAAGAAATAATTGCAGCATCGTGAATAAGAAAACCCTAGACTATACAATAAAGAAATTACAGCATATTACATCCATCGGGCATCAAAGTTCGCCACTATGATAATAAAGCACAAGCAGACAATAGATTACATACACTGGGCATCAAAGATCGCCACTAGTGCAAATAAACACGCCGACAAAATAATATACAAAACCGACAACACTTCAATAGAGTTCAAGAAAGGTTAGCCTCTGCTGGGAGCTGCAGCAAAGCAAATGAGCAAGATGATGAGATCAGGCTTGTTCAACACTTAAATCTTCCTCACTCAAAGATAAACAAGCGCATGATGACATGTTTTGCACATAAAAGTATCAAGTATTATAATTCATCACATTTCTTACCGATTTAATAAAGTGACACAGTTTAAAATTGCATTAACACAATATGGTATTGTTCAGGTCAAGACATGGCAGGAAATGACATTGTGAAGGAGTTGGCAGCTTCACGACACCACCGGATTACGATCAAGAACTCATAAGTATCAATGGTTAGTGTGTGTCAATTTATCCCATTTCAGATTGGAAAATAAAGAGACGGTTTAATATATTCTCCGTCTCGAATTATTGTCATCAAAATGGATGTGTCTAGAACTAAAATACATCTAGATACATCCATTTCAATGACAAGTATTTTTGGACGGAGGGAGTAGTAGAATGATATGACATTGTTCATAGTTAAGACATTGCAGAATATGACATTGTGTCAGTAGTGGGTAGGTTCACCACACCACCGGATTACTTGATGAAGAATGTATATACATGCAAAGGCAAAAGAAGATCACTTGCTCAGATACTTTAATTTACATGGTATGAATAAGGAACTTGGTTGTACAACTTAAAACATAAATTGAGAAAGGACAAACTTTTTATGAACTACTCCTCTTTTAAAATAGATGACCCAACTTTATACTAACTTCAAGACAAAATTGGGTCATCTATTTTGGAACGGAGGAGTACATAATAAACTTTAAACATGCAATTTGATGCAAACACCAAAAATAAACAGCTGTTGCAAATATGCCTAACCAAATATATACAACAAAGTTTGAAGGCTTGAGATGGACAAACTTACATTATTGGTGAAGAAAGACTCTATAAAGGCCTTGTCCATGCCGATGGGGGGGCAATTCAAGAAGTTTACCACGTAATCTTCTTCATAAGCATTGCCTTTATTCTACATTTTGTTAAGAGTAAATATAGATGTGATAATATACTAAAAAATGGAGAATATTTAAGATAAGATGAAGAGTGATGCTACATAACCAAGTAGCTATAAATGTAAGTGCAGCGATACAGCAAAAGGTACAGCCAAGAGCAATGCACAGCTAAACTTCTTCAAGACCAACCTTATGGTAAGAGTAAATATAGATCTGATGTGTAGAAAATGGAGGGCAAAGGAAAATAAGCTGCAGAGTGATGGTACATGAACAACTACCTGTCATTATAAGTATACTGATAAAGGACAACATGTACTTACAAGAACAATGCAGAGCTAAAAAACATTGGCATTGGATATCAAGAATTTGGAGCTAACAATTGATAAGCAAGCTATCATGCATACCGCTGTCACATAATGAACCGGTATGTATGCAAGTACAAAGATACAGACAACAGTACTAACAAGAGCAAAGCAGCGGCAGCATATTTATGATATCCTCGTTGTTCTTTTCAAACCGAATTCTTCTTCGAGCAGATTTCTTGCAAACAAGATCCGTAAGGCACATGCGAAAAGTAGAAGTTCAAATTGTCATGTGATTTCATAGACAAGACTCATCCTAGGAACGAGACCAGTGAATAACAATGTTTTTCCATTCAATGTCTTCTAAATTTAGCACATGAGACTTCACCGAAATTCGCTTATAGATTTGCCACCAAAGTGTGATTTCCTCAGTAACACCGATATCGCTGCAATGCTTCCTTGAAAAGCACAAGCAAGCTTTCCTCGTCATGACTATCCAGATTGACCTCGCTTAGTTACAACAATGTAATGTAAATCATTGATGTGTTCAATCAGCGTAAAACAGGAAAATAATAACCATGAATAATAGCACTTACACGTAAGTTGGACAGAAGATGTGAAAATGGTGTTTGTCTTCACAATAATCTTCCCATGATGGGAATATATGCACGTAGTCCCTAACAACATTGAAAGCATTGTCTTTAAACTAGAAATAAATGGAATGGGGTTCCAATCTGCAGGAATTGGCCGCCTCTGCAGCTTGGGATAGGTCTTCGCCGGTGGACTTGTTGTACTTTTTGCTGGAGGGATTTTTCTATGGTACAGCTGGTGCTATGGCAAATGAAATCGGTATACCTTTTGGCTGGAGTGCAGGTCCCGTGTGGTGGGGCTAGTGGTGTGGCCAGTGAAGTATGGGTACAAATTGCTGAGTCGGTCCCACGCTTTTGTGTCACAAATTTATCGAACATGGTAAAGAAGAGCAAGCAGATTTTGGATAATAAATGTTGGTTGCGCAGTGCCCACACATGATGAACCAGAGCGCATTAAGAATGCAACTCCCAGCTGTCTCTCGACCATTTCAGTGGTTGGATGAAGATCCCACGCCTCCTAACCCTTCTTCTTCCTCGCTTGTGATTCTTCCCATACAGAACACCGCACGGTCACGGGCCGACCACCGCCCCCACCACCTGTGTTCCTCCGCCACCCCCACCCCCACCCGTGCCGAAGTTTTCTTCATTCGGCGAGGCCCCACAACCACCCGAGCCCTTGATCGCACCGCGAACTCCGCGAGCTCTGAAAAATCGATCGACCCAATTTTGAAATTTAGTCTATCGTGATTTAACTAGTGTGGAATATAAAAGGGAAAACCATAAGCATTGGGAGTATAGTGTTGAGCGTGCCATGGCGGATCTGAAGGTGCAAACCGACAAAGGCAACTTCACAACCAAGACAAGAAATCAGAGTAAAGCAAAGGCGATCTATTTTCTTGCTGCGATAAATAAGTTGAGCAGATATGAAAGAGTACCGCCTGTGCGGCGCCGCACGCTGCTCTGGTGAGAATTTGACGGTGCAAGGCGTAGCGATGGCTGTTGGCAGCATGGAAGCAGATCTAGGAGGGTAGACGGTGGCGGCGGGCGCGTGGACGAGACGGTCAGAGGAGCGGCGCCGCAAGGTGGACGACGGCGGGATGAAGCGAGAGGACGGGATGCAAGGATCCCGTCCAAGGCGTGGATGAGAGAGGTCGATCTCTTGTAATGGACGGCAAGGCGGGTATCAGCTCCGCATGGTGGAGGAGGACGGTGGATGGGGTGGCGGACGGCAAGGACGGAGGAGGGTGGGGTGGAGAGGGTGTTTTGGCGCCCACGGAGTACTAATGGGGAAAAGGGAGGTAGAGAGGAAGGGGGAACCATGTAGTCGTATGCCGCTTGTCTCAAATGCGAGGAAATTTACAAACTTAGCCCCTGCTTCAAATTTCTACTACATCACAAAGAACATTAGTCGGTTGGGGATAGGACGGTAATCTCAAGATACACCAATATTTGCCGATGAGAGTTTGTTTTTGGCGCCCACCGTATGAATATGAATCGGGAGGAGTCGATTTCGCCGAGGGCACACTGTGTTTTGGCGCCCACCATGTATGAATCTAGGTGAGAGGCGGTTACGCCACGCTTGGGTGAAATTACAAACCTACCCCTATCGAAACCTATAGAAATCCAGCAGATAGGCTTTGAGCGCAGGGATAGGCGAGTGATTTCCATCTCGCAGATTTTGGTTTCAAGCGGTTATCGCGACTTTCCCCGCTTGCTCAAATTTTGCACAAGGCACGCCATCGCCAACTCAATTCAATCCCGCTTGTATTCTACTATTTTTTTCAAGGGATCCATTTTCAATTGGAATTACATTCTATATACATCATTTTTTACATATATACTTTCAAAAGCACAACAAAGAATTCTGCTCCTTTATATGTATAATATGATTTACAAATACAACGATCTCAAATCTTAAGGTTGAATTCAAAAAATTAACCAAATTATGTTCTACTAAAATGTATGGATCAGTAATATCTACATATTAAATAACATAGATGTGCGTGAATTCATATGAGTATGCATGTTTGATAGATCAATTTTGGTTCGAGTATGGATTACATGTATCATCATCTCAATTCAAATATTTGAATCCCTTTTTGTTCACTCCTTTCACGCCCATCTCTCTCGCATGCATGCTCCTTTAGGTAGCCATCACTCTCTTTCTCCACTCACCAAGACGCCACTTCATGTTTCTCCTATCCTCGCAAACATGGTCTCTCGACGCCTCCCTTGAGAAGTGTCACACTCTCCCTATCATTATACATTACACGGTTTTCATTATCTCTCACGCCTCTACTGTTCTCTCGTATCACTGCACCTAAGCTTTTTTTTCACCGCCACACACACAGCTCCACTGCCTTTCACTTTGTCTTTCTCTCTATGGGATTCACTCACACACCCTATATGTCTCTACATATGACTCATACCACTAAAATTACTCTCTCTCTCTCTCTCTCAGAGACACAACATTTGTTGCGGTCTCCTTTTCGCTCCATCCTGCATCGACACCGATCGACAACCCCGACTCACCGCCTCTCTCTCTCTCTCTCATCACACACACACACACACACACACTCCTGCTTCCACCCCCTTCCCGACTCACCGCCTCTCTCACACACACAAAACTCTCGCTGCACCCGACTCATATTTCTCTCACAAGCATTTATCGACTAGCTAGCCTCTAGATAGGTTTATACACCCGCACACTCATGCTTCCACCATCGCATACATGTCTCTCTCTCGCCCTTGTATCTATGTAGCTTTTTCTTCCCTTCTTGAGACACGCCTCTCGATCGTGCACACACACACTATCGCCTCATTTTAAGCTGATACCTATCGCACACACACTACTTGTGTCTTTGTCACACATGCACTCCGGCCCTCCTCCACTCTCCTCTCTCTCACACACACATGGGCTTTTTGCAACAACTAGCAAGATGCCATGCTGCAAGGAACATCAAGATGCATTTGTATGAGTAGTTTATCTTGTGGGGAAAAGGATGAACGAGGAAGACCTTATTTGCAAATGTGGAGAGGGTGTGGGTATCTTTTGCAAAATTGCCATAGTTTCTTCCTATCCGCCGATATAGATCGACGGCCTATATTGCAGGATGGCAGGCACACAATCATCACCGACAATGCTTTTTATAAGAGTAGGGATAAAAATAGAGTTGGTGATGATGGTGGGCCTGCCATCCTGCAATGTAGGTCGTCCGATTTATATCCGACGGATAGCTAGGAAGGAAAATATGGCAATTTACCCACACTCTTCACCACATTTGCAGATAAGGCCTTCCTCGCTCATCCTTTTCTCCCACAAGATTTTGATGTTCTGCAACGCACGGGCATCTTGCTAGTAAGAGTAGAAATTAGACATATACCACTTCTAATCTTGAAACCAACAACATGCCTCCCTTATCTCATCAAACCGCCAAAGGAATATATTTTGAGTGAAACATAACATATTTTTAGTGATATACGATTTCAAAACTAGACTTTTTTTCTATCAAATCGGTGAATATGTATTAATCTACTTTGATCGTGTGGCAACGCATTGGCACATTGCTAGTAGTTATTATAATTTTTTGGACACCAGACAAACGGTGGAGTACATATACGAAGAGAAGAGGCGACGACGCAATGGGCCTCTCGCTGTCTCGCACACATGAGTGTTACGTAAAGGCGACGTTAACAAATAAACCCTAAAACCCTAGGTGCATGATTGCTGCATTCGTGGGTACCGGGTACGTGGTGGAGCACCTTTGTAGGAGTTGATGGTCGGGACCACAGGTGAACGACTTGAGCGCGGTGGCTCGCCAGCCACCACGCATCGAGTAGCCACGCTTAAAATATCGCTTTTTAGCGGGTTAAGAGTTCCGATTTTAAATGGCACGTTATAAGTAGTAAGTAGTTTTAGAACGATTGGTATGGAGCGAAAATGGAATTCATAGTACTACGCACCTCCTTGGCGATGGTTGTATGGGTTTATGTTACGAGATGTTGAACCCGGTAGTTCTAGGGCAAATACTATGGTTTAGATTTAGATGCTGGTTTTCAAGAATCGGAAGGGGAAACCCTTCTTTGATTAAAAAAATACTACTACCTCCATTCTGGTTTACTAGTCCCCATCGTTTTTGGGTCAAAGTTTGTACATGAATTTTACTTGTAAAATGAGAATGGAAACGAGATTTTGTTATACGCAAAAAAAGGACTGGAGGGAGTGATTGCTCGACACGGACGCGACCTCTCATAGTGCAGGCATTGAACTGCAAGGCCGCCAAGAGGGCACTCGCTGCAGTTCGGCTGAGCACGCCTCGCCAAGGCAACCAGCTTAAGACTGCCCCGCCTGCCTTCATTGAATCCACGCTGCAGCCGCAACACGCCCTTCCATGAGCCGGCAGCATTTTAGAACACAAAAATGACTAAAATATAATTAATTTACGATGGTCTTGACTTGTTGTGCTCGCACCGTAGCAGGAACTAGTAGAGGTTTTTCTTTATTTATAACTCTCCTCACATTTTTTGGCTTTGAAGTGAATCATGGTTGTGGACATTATGTATGAATGTGCGATATCTCGTGAACATGAGTTTGATGTGGAAGTTGAACTTGAATGTCGGGCTTATGCGTGAACTATACCATGTCCAATGCTTCGCTCATTATTGTTTGGAAAGTAATTGCTGTTATTACATGACCCAAAAAACATTTTGTGCCACATCAGAGATGCACGACATCACAACATGCATGCCGATCGGATAAACATTTGAACCTAGCTATTATGAAGGAAATTTTGTATTGACAACAGTTTTAGATAGCAGGAGACGCCTAGCCTGCTCTCGCCTCGCTAGCTTATTTCTGGCTTCTTCCATCTCTTCTTTGGCTTGGGTGAAGAGATCATCTGATTGCTCTTTTCGCTTCTTCAGAACTCAGCTACATTCTCAAGGGCTGCTGCACGCTTTTTTCAGCCTTTACTAATGCCACGAGGACACTAACAGCCGACGACTCCACCGGCTTGTGTGTAATCCAGCATCATCTCGGGAATTTGCACCTTGTGTCTAATCCAAGATCATTAGGAACTGCACCTTGTGTGTAATCCAGCCTCATTTTGGAAACATGATCTCGAGGTTGACCATATTTCCTCCTCGCAGAACTGCATCCCGACATGAAGTTACTTTTTTAGATCAATACTCAGAGAAACCTAGATCCATTTAGTAGAAGCCAGATAAATGTAACTCGGAGAAGTGAATTCAAAAGGAAAAGAAATATAAAAATAGACTACACGGTGAGAACACCCACTTCCTACATCAAGTTAAAACGAAAGCATTAGGACGATTAAGACTCTTCTTATTACACATCAAGAACACCACGCTTAAGAGAAACAGAAACTACAACATATACACATCAAGAACACGAGGCTAAACGAAAGTAATTGAAAGGGTGTTACTTACCAAAGCTCGCTTTACAGTGTTCGTGCAGCTCCTCTTTAACTTGCCACGCCCTTGAAGATGTCCCAATATCCCGTGTTTGGTCTTCATTGCTCCTCCGCATGTTCACACTGTGGTTTCAAAATCTCAACATGGCAAGAAAAATACTACTAGTAATACTCACAGATCTTGTGGGCAACATTAAAGCACTCAGATGCCATGTTAGAGCATCTCCAACAGAATCGCAACGCGGGCGCTTTAAAAAAGCGTTTACAAGTGTTGAGATCGAGAAGTAGATACTAGAGAGTAGAGGATAGTTCTCAGATAGATAGATACAAAAAGATAATTCAACTACCTCGCCGTCCGACTGCTCCTCGGTGATGTCCTCCTCCGACGCCCGATCAGAGGCGTGAAGATACCGATCGTCGCCGGATTCCTGTATGCACGCTGCTCCTAGCCTCATGTTGAATTGAGCGTCCGCCGCCACGCTTGTCCTCGCGATAGGCGGCTCGCCCGCCTCCTCTTATCCTCTCCGCCTCCTTTGCGCGTAGAACTCGCGCCGCTGATGATGTCCTGCGGAAGTGTTGGCGCCACAATGCAATGGCTTTTCATCCATCTCGGCGATGCCGAGACGGTGCTCCCGCCCGTTGTCGCGACGATCCTCGCCGGTGCTAAGCCGCGCAGAGGCGCGAGCTCCGCGCCGCCCCCGCCGGCACGCTGGGGAAGTTCAATGTTCTATGAGGCCACCGAGGCGCCACGCCGCCGCTGTCAGACGCGCAGGGCGGCCTCGTGGCGGTGTCGAAATTGCCGAGGCCGAGGCGCATCCCGCGAACCGATCTCGGCGGAGAAGCCGCCGAGGGCGCGCGGACGCCGCGGTATCCCCAAGTTTCGGCGCGACGCGGCGGCATGGTGGCGGCGGCGGCGGCGGGCTAAAAGAGCGGGAGAGAGCGTGGCGAGGCACAGAGCGTGGCAAGGCACAGAGCGGTGGAGGGCGTTGATTTTATAAAGCGCGCCGACGCCAAGGCCAAAACTAGCGCACGCCTCGCCGCTTTTCCCACACTGCGCGATCCTTTCCCGACGCCTCGCTATCTCTACTCTCTCTCTACGGTTATATTTATTTTATATTTAATATTTAATATTTATCTCTACTTCCTTTACTGTCTACTTTTTTTCTCTATACTTTTTTTCTTGCAATATAGGTCGTCCGATTTATATCCGATGAGATAGGAAGGAAACAAATGGGAATTTTGCAAAAGATACCCATACCCTCTCCAGATTTGCAAATAAGGCCTTCCTCGCTCATCCTTTTCTCCCACAAGATAAACTACTCATACAAATGCATCTTGATGCGCAACGATGGGCATCTTGCTAGTTCTAAAACCTTTCCATCATTTGCCACACCGCTGGTTGCGTATGAAAACCTACCCAAGCACAAATATGATACAGAGCGACGCACAATTACAAGCTGATATTCTGTTGGACAATGGAGGCTATAACCAATTACTTTTACGGAACAATAGCACCCAGGAAAATTGAAGGGTAGGTATGAACAAAATTGAACTGCACATGTACCGCTAAGTGATTCAATACACACATTACCAATCGAGGAGGAGAACGATGGTCGCGCGGCCTCGTGAGTCATGGTCGGCAACGGAGTCGCTTCATTGTCCACGACGGTGGTACTTCTGCGCTTACGCCGGCTTCGGAAGCAGATCCGAGACCGTGGAAGACGATGCCGGGAAGAGGCTCCATCACGACGACGACGGTGGACCGCTCCAGTGGGGCGACGAGGTCGCCGATGAGGCAGATGCGCCATGTGGACGAAAAGCACCGATGTAAAGGGAGGAGCACAAGGCTGCGTGCCGTGGAGAAGTCTATTTTATGGTGGGGATAGAAAATGGGAGTATTCAGTGTACTACTGGGTGCCGGGTGGGGCTGGCTGGGTAGGGTGAACCTGGTTACGAAAACAGCCCCTACCAAGCATCGACGAGGCCTGTTCAAGGCTATGATGGTAACTTCCCACCGCTCAATCAGGTCGGGAGATTTTCCCACGACCTCAAAATTTTGTGACACCGACTCCCGTGTGGCGGTTGAGTGATTCGCCAAGCAACTAGCTAGTAGTAGTAGTAAACTCTGCATATTAGGTTTGACCAAGTCAAACTTCCTAAAGTTTGACCAAGTTTATATAAAATATAAACATTTACCATAACAAATATGTATGATGTGGAAGTACATTCAATAATGAATCTAATGGTATTTATTTGTTATTGTATATGTTAATACTTTTTGTTATAAGCTTTCTGAGAGTTTACAAAACTTGACTTTGACCAATGCTAATACACGGACTTAAATAAAAACGGAGGGAGTACACATTTGTTTTCTTAGTTTGTAGTGAACTAATCATTTGTTGAAATTGTGAAATAAATATATTAGGCTATTGACTTTGAATGTAATGGTCTATACAATTCAATAGTTACAATCATTGTCGAATCCCAAGATGTATACAAGGTCTATAGTACTTCACAACATGCTCAAACTCACATAATCCCAAATAAATGAGAATCTAAATGCATTTCATAGTTATTACTTTGTAGGATGCAACAAAACAACCAAAACTCTACATCAGCCATTATAGAAGCAACATTTTGACATATCCCATTGTGTGAATGAAACGCAGAGAGAGCTTTTGAAGATGGAGCAGATAGAAGGGAAAGATTGTATGTATGTGGACTAGAGAGTAGGAGACAAACCTAACGAGACACACACACACACACACACACACACAGAGAGAGAGAGAGAGAGAGAGAGAGAGAGAAGAAGTTAGGTCTGTGAGAAAGATGGAGACATGTAATATACGTGATTCTCAGATACGTGGAAGGAGAAGAGACAACATGTTTGATGAGAGAGCTGGAAAACATGGACGAGAGGGAAGGATCTCATGGGTTGAGGGATTGACAATTTTGTGCGGGGAGAGAGGGATTGGTAATTTTGTGCAAGAGAGAGAGAGAGAGGGGGGAGGAGTCACCACCGTCACACATCACCCTGCTTCCAAATGACCCCGCATTCTCTAGCGCTGTGTGGTCGCTGCCTTCGATCTGCTCGATGCCCTCTTTGAAGATTGAGGTGTTGTGCATGTTGGGGTGCAAAGAAGCACAAGCAAGAGTGGTCGCCAGATAACCTTGGATGGGGATGAATTGTGTGCTGGGGAGTGTGTGTGTGTGTGTGTGTGTGTGTGTGTGTGTGTGTGTGTGTGTGTGTGTGTGTGTGTGTGTGTGTGTGTGTGTGTGTGTGTGTGTGTGTGTGTGTGTGTGTCGATATTGAGCAAAACAAACCTAAGGAGAGAAATGGGTATTCACGAAGAGATTGCGCTGGCCTTGAGGTGGGCAGGGCCGAGTGAGGGTGTCAAATGTGCTGCTGATGCATATGTTGCATGCGATCGCGCGAGGGACGGACGAATCGAGAGAGATGGTTGTTGTGTTACTGATGCTCTCTCTCTCTCTCTCTCTCTCTCTCTCTCTCTCTCACACACACACACAGTAAACTAGAAGACCGCTCTCTCATGTATACACAACGATCGGCATCTGTCTATGTCTCACTCATGCATGATCATTTGCACATTCACACCTCTCTATGTCTCAGATCACACGCACACCGCTCCACATTGCCCTTCCGCCACAACACACATATGGACACATACACACGCTTCTCTCACACACACACAAAATAAGTATTAAAAAACTAGGGCGCACCTAAAACGCCCAAATCCAAATAAACACAAACTGGAGCTAAATTCAAATATATGGAAATATTGCAGCATCAAGAACTTTCCCAGGAAAAAAGTTGAGTAATATTCGAGGATTATTTTCACACACACACAAAAAGGTTCGGTGGATGTCCTTCGAGCGTGACACGGTGACGCACCATTCGATCGATCACAGGGTCAGCGGTTCACGCGCTTGCACAGGATTCCGTGATCGTGGCTGTGGTACTAACTTCAAAAAAAGCGCTGCCTAAGTCTAATGTTTACGGTACTAGTACGGTTTTTTTTTAAGTTTGACCAACCTCATATAAAACTAAAGTAAGCTCCCATACGCACACTCATCAATATGCCATCGCCGCCGCTAGATGCCGGCGCTCGCCGCTCGCCAACAATTTCGCCCATCACCGCCGTGTCGCCGCCATCCTCGTGCCATGAAGTCAAGGCTCGCCTCACCACGCCGCTCGCAGTCCCTCCTCGCCATGCCGCCAGCTGCCAAGCACGCGAGCAGCTGGTGGAGCCGCCTATGCACGCAGCGCACGAAGAGGAGGACGAGCGCGCTCAAAGACGCCGGGCGAGGAGGAACTAGCGGTCATTGTCGCTCCGCCCACGCCAAGGAGGCGCGATGGTGGCTGTCGCGGGCGAAGCCGGTCGCACGCTGCCGAGCCCGCAAACCGGTGCGGACGCGAATCTACCTTCGAGACCTTGAATGCCACGTGGATCCTGCAATCAAGGAGCACTTTGGGTCACCGACTCATGTGAGCCGCTTGATGCAACATGGATGGCTAGAAGGGCTTCTTCCACCTCTTCTCGCCGTTTTCTTCCTTCGCCCGCCGAACTTCTTTCACAAATCGACCGACCCAAATTATACTACTAGTACGAACGATTAAGTACAAGGGGAACACGAAGGTACGAGCAGAGTACCAACTGCAAGAAGAACAGTAGTAAGACATAGTACTAGTACTACTCTACGCACTAAACAGTTCAAATAACGAGAAAGAACATAAACATAGTTCTGCTGGGGCCTCAAAGACAACACACCCTTGAAAATAAACTAAGCAACTAGTCAGCTTGACATCGCAATAGAACCAGCATGAGCGACGGCACATCGCCACCTACTGGAGTCCGAGTCCACGCCCTCGACTTCGCCCTCGCCCCTCTTCCTCTTCCTCTTCGCGACGCTTTTTGCTTGAACCGACACCGGGCTCGCTTCTTCATCCAACCCATGTAGATATTTAAACAAAGGTAGGCATCCATTGCTGCGCATGATGTGATCTTCATCTAATGTCTTCGACTCCCATGCATGATGAAACTCGTGATGAGGTTTCTTCAGCTTAGCGCATTTAAGGATCAATCATGGCTGCTGCCAGTGTCAGCATTGAAGGTTGAGAGGAGGACACCAGTGCTTGCCTTCCGAGATCAAGGGCTGGCCTACAACGAGACCTATCCGACGCAGGACTTCTTTGTCGCTCTTAAAGCCTACAAGAACGAATTTCACTCTTTTGTCCTTGAGGAAGTTCTAAAATCTCGGCACTCAACGCCGGCATGGCATATGTGGTAGACCAAGCAAACGTTATGTACGCAAACCTGGATCACGGCGGCTTCTTCCTCTCTTCGCCCTTAGATCCTTCTCTCGCCCCAGACTGTGGTGTACTCAACATCTAGCCCAAATACCCACTCATCCGCTGAACTGTTGAACATGCGAGAAAGCGAGCAAGCCATGCTTTCACCGTCATGATCCACGGTGTAGATGACGATGAACTGATCGCCGGTGATGGCTCTAACCTGGTACTCAGCGCCACTATGGAGATTTGGGAGGCCATGGATTTTGGAGGAGGGTTAGAGAAGTTGAACTGTTGTACCCCGCAAAAACTAGGAGCGAACTAATGTGAAAGGACGGACGATCGGGAGCGAACTGTTGTGAGGTAGAAGACGGGACGAGTAGGGCGGCGAACGGCGTGGGGTTGCTGGCTTGCCCGGTGGATAAACGGCTGCAAGCCCCAAAGAGTTCTCGAGAACTATGCGGACCCACTAGATGTCATGTCTACTAGACCCATATCGTAGGCCCGACGGTATAGCTTCGCTTATTCGCACGCCATGCCGGGCGCGTGGATGTAACTTCACTTAATTCCGCAACCGTCAGACCTCCCACGACCTTCGCTTCTCCTCGCGGGTCGCGCCTTTGAGACTTCGACCGCTAAAATGAGCAATTTTTTTGCCTACTCCGCATGCATGATACTCCCTCCGTCCTTTTTACTCCCACAACCGCTTGCAAAGTGTTTGACCAAATATATACTTTTTTAAACACCACCTTATATTAATTAACCAGCCACACCAAGACACTCATTCGACATAATATTCACCACATTGTATGGTACGTTATTTACAAGAATACCATCTAATCTATTGTCAAAGCTATACTTAGCGATTAAGTGTGCCACCTTATTGGCCGAACGGCTAATCTTTGACAATTGAAGATTGTTGATCAACTTCGAGATGCTCAACGCTTTCATCTTCAGGTCACGCATAGCAGACCTGTCATAGTCCCCCGATGCAAGAGACGCTGCCACAAAAGCGCAATCAGTCTCTAAAATTACAGGATAATTTAGTGCACCTTGAAATATGAACATGTGTGGGGCGCGTATGTTTTTAATGACTTGAGACTATACCTAGCCCAGCATGCAAGATGACTTATTATGCACCGTTCCCCATACCTGCAGGAAGCCCGTTCGTCTCCAAATCTTTTCCTCTCCATGTGTGGAAACAATATGCCCGCCAAACTCTCCTTCTCCTCCCGGTCCCACCACTCCACCCCGTGTGAAAAAATCTGCATGCATGACTCTCCTCCCCCACGCCGTCTCAACCACAGACCAGCAATATTTCCACCCCTTCGCCCCCCATAATTTACTCCAACAAATATGCCCACGTAGCTTTTACTTAACTTCAGTGCATTGGGTCATCGACATACGGGCCCAGCAGAAGGTAATCGCCCACATGTCGCTGACGCAACCGACCTGCAGCTAAGTCAGCAGCTCAGTCCATATCTTACGCAGTGTGCCATTGCTCGCTATAAATATTGCGCCCCACGACATCGCTATCTCCTCCCCTCACGTTCACGCTCATCGCTATCTCCTCCCTCCTCTCACGCCGACCACCATGGCATCTCCTCCCAAGCCCTAGGAGCCCTCGCTGCACCGCGGACGGTCACGCTGTCGCTTTTCCGCTCGCCGCCACTAGTCGAGGAGGACGCGCCGGTGTTCCGCCTCGCCACGACGCGACGCGCCACTGCCTGCTCGCCGCCACTAGTCGAGGAGGACGCGCCGGTGTTCCGCCTCGCCGGGACGCCGAGGTGGACGCGGCGGCATTCTCAATCTCGCCAAGACGCTGCCGGAGGACGCGCTGCTCCCTCGCCACGAGGAGAACGCCACGCCGCCCGAGCCCCCCAGCCTTGAGGAGCTTTGAAAGAAATGGATGTCGCCAGGGAGGCTTTGCCTCCAGCAGAGCACGCCAAAATAGAGGCGGAGAAGAAGGCCGAGGAAGAGAAGCGCACATGCAACAAGCTTTCGGGAGATCTATGTCGCGTCCGAGAGAGTCAAGCAATTGGTTCTTTGGCGTATATTCGTGGCGAGGGCCGTGAGGGTGGCGGAGGACGCCCATGCCGACGCCCGAGTGCAGCCGGGCCCAAGCGCCTCATCTACGCTTGGCGGTACGTGGACCGGTGCACGCTTCCAGCCAGAGGAGTACCTGTTACGCCGGATCACCACACCGGTGAGATCGCTTCGCTCACGGCAAGCCGCCAATCATCACCTCGCGAGTTGCGAGGCTGAGGAAGAGGCGCTTGTGTCGGCGCTGGGAAACGGCCACGCCTGTGGCACTCGTGGCACGCCGCAAGCGCTCCCGCGAGCGCCGTGGCTTTTAGGAGGAGTATAATTTTGTTTCATAAGGCGATCTCATTAGTTTTGGGACGCAAATGATAAATCCTAAACGCTCAGGAATTTTAGCGCCCTTAATTAAGTATGTAAAAGGGAAAGTTTGGAAACGCTTGTATTATTACGATTTTGCAAGTACGCATATAGCACAAACTTTACTATATACTATCGGACTACACGCCTCTCTCGATATATGCTTGCAGATCGTGCTACTCCTCCGCCCAGTCAATAAGTCATCTTTGGTTGTGCACGTGACCAAGGAGGGAAGACTTGTACACCTAGACGGAGGGAGTACTACTATTACTTATGTACGCAAATGCACGCTTGAACATTACGATGCGGTTTTTGTAAAAGTGGAAAACAGCACTAGTCAAGCTTGTGAAACGATTCAATGCAAAACAAATGCAAAATGCTCGCTTGATTGTTTACTTTAGCTTCCTTCTCTGTGGTTATTTCTCCGCACCGTGACCAAGGAAGAGGAGAAAACGAGAAACGTTAATGTTTATTTGCTAATTAATAGTATTGCATGCAATGAACTAACCAATGCATGTCGTGTTTGATATCTCAAGTCATTAAAAGCATGCACACTTTTTATCTCTTATTGGTTGATATGTCAAGAAACAAGAAACGAGGTAGAAGTTAATGCACCGCGCCTAAGTGTTTTCGGATTATTTGGTTTCAGAAGATGACTTACACACCTAGATGCACCGCTACTAAGTGTTTTGAGTAACATTTTATCGCTTAAATCTTTGGTCAAAATTTAGCACAAATTACAATGGTGAGGAATAAACCAGGACGGAGTAGTAGTTTAGAAGCCCAAATAAATGAGTGAGGCGCCTTATTGTTACTTCCACTATGACTAGTCTTGTGGGAAAAGCTGGGAAGCCGCCAAAAGAACTGGCCCTAGGAGTAGTAGCTAGGATCGAGGCCGGAGATGAACCGAGAAAGTAAATGCAGAGAGATGAAATGCAAAAAGACGGAGGGATGTGATGGTTGCTTGTCCGCTTATTTTACCAGGCCATTTATTACCGGGAGTGGTTGGGTTTTGTGATATGACGGCTTTACTATCCGCCACCACGAGCGGGTGAGAGGTGAGACTCCTGCAGCGCCGCCTCTACACTTGTACTACATCGGTCGTGGTTTATTAGTCCCCATTGAATTTGATCAAGATTTAATCGACAAAATGTTAGTGCATGTCAACAAAAACTATATCGTTGGATTCAGATTTGAACATAGTTTTGAATGATATAATTTTAGGTGACATGCATCAGTATTTATCGTACTATATATAATGTTAGTTCAATTTTGGTCGCATTAATCTATAGTAGTAAGGTGCCCGTATGCTGCAATCAAGAGTGAAATGCATTGATCGGGAGTTGTTTATTTTGACAAAGGATGGGGGTCATCTCATGTGTAACGGTATCGATAGGTTTCTTCGGATATTATCTCATCTCTAGAGCTCACAAACATCCGGTGAAATAGATAAAAGGTATCTTTTGCAAACAAAAGCGCTCAACTGTTCAACCTGCATCCAAAACTTGTGAAGAAATAACACTTATTGTGCTTTGCAAGAAATGATCTTTAAGAATTAGTTTTTGAGTATCGATTGTTATACATGTTGGCTACAGATGACATGGCACTTTCTTATAGTCAACAGTTGGCTATACTATTAAGTAATATTAACTATGCCCTTATACACCTAGACGGAGGGATTAAATCAGATGACTTGCAAGGGGGCGAGGAGATGTAAGAAATGGTTCATCGTAAGTCTTTCACCAAGATCAGTAGTAAAAATTCATACATGGAAGATTCTAGACTAAACCATAAACGGATACACTTTTATTCATGCGCGATACTCCAATAGAGCAAGATCCTGCATGGAAGTCTCCACATGCTTAGACAGCGGATTACATTGAGCTAAGACTAATGATCAACATTTAACTTGATAATGCGATTTTTTAGAAGAACAGGAGGTTCTCCCGGTTCCATTATCAAATGAAACCCAAAGTGTCTTACATCAGCTCACCGAGAGGAGCAGTTCAAAGGAAGGACTGCGCGAAAGCCACTCAAGTTTAACGACAAGCTTACGTAATCAAAAGCGGCAAAGACACGGGCCATAAGCGCCACACACACACTACATGTTTTCTAAGTGCACTTGATAATGCGATGTCCAGTGAACCTCCTTGAGTCCCCGCACCGAGTCGGCGGGTAAAGGATAGAACGGATGCCATGGGTTTTCCAAGTCCACATTGGCGGATAGTCCCAGCCTCGATTCCAAGTCTGTCCGATGAGGCCGGTTTCGCCCACGTGACCCGGAGGGGTAGTAACATTGACCTCGCACCCATACATCTGCCTCTTGGTGTCAGCTGTCCAAGGCCGCGACGCCTCGACGCACGCTACAAAGACGGGCGGCGGCTCGCTGGCCTCGCCGGTGCCCACGATCAAGAGGAAGACGCTGCCGCCCTCCTCCGAGACTAGCAGCGGCGGTGATCCTCCAAATGACTCCGCATGGTGAACCGTAGCACGTGTCGACTTTGATGTTCTCCGCCAAGGGCCAGCAGGACCGCTGCACGATCCGTGAGGTGATGCACCATGTCCGCGGGCGAGCCACAAACGGCATCGGCACTCATAGCAAGGGACGAAGGGCCTTGGAGGCATCGACCAGCCGCCCATGAAACGGGAGTGGCTGTAGGGACGCTATGCCAGCTTGAATATGTGAGCAAGTTACTACGAGATTTAATCCAATAAGCACAAAATAAATCATGACGGCTATAACAGAGATGAAACTAATCATGTGGACTAGCATAGTAGTAGGATACAGAGTAGAAACATGAATTCTACCACGATTTCAACAGAAGGACAGAAACACACGGTGCAACGGGAGCAGCACCGCTGGCTGAGGTTGTCGCCCATGTCGTTGAGGAAGAGGTTGCCGAGGTTGGGGAAGAAGTCGCCGCCGGTGAAGTCGTGGCTGCCAAGCAGTGCGAGAGTGCGCCCCAGATTTCAACAAATACTACTAATGGAGCGCAGGAGGGAGTGGCTGTAGGGGACGCTATGTCACCGAATGGAGCGCAGGAGTAGCACACGGCAAGAGATGGTGTCCTTACTAGTACTCCCTAGTCTCTATCTATCTATATCTATATATATCTACTCTTATAGAAAACTGAGTTGGTGATGATGGTTTGCCTGCCATCTTGTAATATAGACCGTCCGATCTATATCCGATGGATATAAAGCCAACTATGACAATTTTACAAAAGATACCCGCACTCTCTCCACATTTAGAGATAAGGCCTTACCTCTGCTCCTCCCTATGTCTCTATCTCTACAAGTACTTTTTTATAACAAATCGAATAGTGTTGCGCCGTTCACTGCATGCCCGGCTGAACACGCCTCGCCTCCATCATCACCAACCGAGTCTTTTATAGGAGTAGGAGTAGAGAAAAACCGAGTTGGTGATGATGGTGTGCCATGCAATGCACGGGCATCTTGCTATTTTTTTGCATATAAGTCCAAACACCACGAGACACGGTCTTTGAGCACGGTTCGTAGTCGTTCCATGATCGGGCATCAAGTTTGTAACTATTTTAGATTAGAATATACTACTCTCCGTGCTAGTAGTAGAGCAGAGTCCTACTTTCTACTCTACTCTAGCAAGCTAGGCATAGTACTATAGTAGGTACCGAGGGAGTACCAGACTGTGATCACTCAAGCAAGTTGTCCGCATCGATATGACCCTACGCTGCTGGTATGTGTCTCGTAAGTCAAGCGGCGTGTTGTAGTCATCATCACCGTCCACTTCCCGCAAAGACATATTCGCTTCTCCATCTTTGTCCGCACATAATCTCGCCCAAGCTTCCATCCCCGCTAAGGCGCCCCCTCGTCCAAACCCAAGCACTAACAATGGCAGAACCGAGCAGCGTCCGCCGAAAGAATGGCTGGAATTCTCCCACAGAGGTAATCAAGCTCATTGTTTTGCGGTGGACAATCTCAAGACTATGCCGCCGCCAGCGGCTCGCCGGGCTGTACCGCTTAATCAAAGCCCTCAGCCGAGCTTTTAAGCCAGCTCCTTGCTTGCCGATGCCGCCGATCTTCGTAAACGGCGTGTCACGCAGCATAACGATCGAGGGTGGCGAGCATCAACCCCTTCATCGCGATCCGATCCCCGCCAGCCTCAGCTACATTAACGGTATGTACTGGGTCGGCATGAACACGCCTTGATGGTGCTCGCCGACGTCGGGCAGCTGGATGCTCGTGGAGGTCTACACCGCGCATTGATCCCCTTCCTTCGATTAACACTGCACCGCTTTGGCACCGCGCCCGTAATACTCGGAATCTTACAAGAGCCAACATGATACCAAGTTTGATTTGCTCAAGGTTGTAATCTGCCAAGTGCCCACAAGATTTGGGAATTATAAAGATTTCAGGCTAATTGCATTCTTCAACCGCGTCTCGCTTATCCGACAGTGTCATCGCGTAAGTGGATAAATCTGCACGCCCATCGCAGGATCATACATCCTCCATGGTTCTCTCGATGCCATTGAACACAAGGGCTTCATTTACGCTGTCGAGTCCTTCTATGGCTGGACGATTGCTGGCCTACTCCAAATATCGCTACAAACGGCTGTTACAAAGAGTATGTTACTTTCCTATGATATCATGATGGCTTGCTTATATTATCACAACATTTACTCAAAAATATTCATGCTCATAACATGCTGTTCTTAAGATTGACTAAATCAAGAGCCCTTTTTATTTGACTCAACTTGATATGATGTTGTAGGTCACCGGTGTCCCTACCCTTCCTAATCCCGTAACCTTTCAAAGAAAAGCGGCATGGCAGTTGCAGGTGGTTCCTGCTCGATCGCATTTACGGCGAAAGATTGATGATCGCTCACACGCATCGGACGTGTTGTTTCGCGAATACAATCACAGCCACCGCAAGGTCTTTGAGCAGGATCCCAGCTTCTCCGGCCTTCGAGAATTTTTGATCGAGGCTGGTAAGTAGCCTTGGCACACGCCTCTGCTTGTCGGACTGAATTATCCGATTAACCAGAGATAACCGACGGCAAGGATCATGATGGCAGCGCGTTTCGTTCATCGTGCAAAACTGTGTGTACACAGCGCACTATGCATCTCTCGCATGCACCATACCCCGATATGTGCCGCCACGCCTCGCAGCCCAAAGTAGGAGAGAGGGTCGCAAGTATCGATTTCACCGCCGGCTGGAGTTTCCGTCAGCACCCATCCGTTCAAGCCGCCACCAATCTCCATAGCTTAATAAATAGTAACGCCTAACTGCTTAGTTAGATGCGCATACTTGGTGTAGTAGGATCTTTATTTAGTTTGATGCATACACTTGTTCTTTTTGCAGCTCTTTGTAATGATGGCTGATGTTTGGTTTGGAAGAGAGAGCTGCGCTTTCACTCTTCCCGCCTGCTTATCGCTTCGCTGCACCCCCAGCCCTGGTTGCTGCTGTTGTTTTCAATGTACAATCAGTAGTATATTTCGTCTATTGGTTGAATATAAATGTGTTGTTAGAACGACAAACACAATGGTTTGGAAGTCATTGCACGGTTCGATCATTTAGTGCCCCGTACCGTACGTAGCTCATACTATTTTTCAGACGGAACACATTTTCCACTTGTTGATAACATGCAGCCCAATCGATGAAGGCCCAATAGAGAAGCCCATAATTAATCGGAAGGGACGCTCACATGAATCCGCCTGTACATGCTCATGGTCCCTAAACATAAATAAGTAAATAAATAAATAAAGCTAAATGCTCATGCACCAGTTCTTTGGGAAAATAGGTAGCCCAAGATTTCTTTTTGAAGAATACCCAAGCTAGGCCTATTTGTTTTCTCCAAATTATCGGGCTGCAAATCTTTCAAGACGAGCAAATGGGATATTAGTTTTTTTTTGAATTTTGTTCTTCACCGATATCTTATAATGTATTTCATTGGATTTAATATGACATAGTACTAACTTATTTTTAAATTTGTTTTAGTATGGCTATTAATTTTGGATTAAGAATATTTCGCTCCTCAGCAAAAATTTCCCACATATTTAGTTAATTTTTTGACCTCGCATCGACTCGTAAAATGGCCGCAATCATAAAATGGAAAATGGGCTGCAATAAATTCCATATGAATTAGAAATTGAGTAAAATTATAAAATAATAGCAAATGGGTTGTACACGCCATAGATTTCGAGGCTGACTTGTTTACGCAAGGCTTTGTCAGGAACACACGATTCTAGCCGCCGTGTTTCTTCAATCTCGATCTTCCCGCCCAAATTACTTAAACTAGCTCCGCTGGACTGCCTCGCTTCCTCCTCTTGTGGCTCACCAGTGATGCCGGGCAGGCTTCCCTGCCCACCCTACTCCCTCCGCTGGCCTGGCCGCACGCAATCAATCGCCTCCTTATTACGCTGAAAAAATGATTCCTCCCATCGACATCCGGGCGCACCGCTGGGAGGCTCACCAGGCCTACTACGCTGACGCTGCACGCAGGCTTGTCAACTTAGTCAACAAACGATTCTAGCAGCAGAAGAATCGCTGGATTTGAATCGAACGGTCCTGCTGCTTCTTCAATCGCTGCTTTTCTTGCACCAGCCTCCCAAACCAGCGCCGGGAGACCGCCTCTTCCTTCCAAAGGGTCGGGTTGCCGCCGCTGAGGCCTCATCGCCTCTACTACTCCCACCGCTAGCCAGTGCCTCAAGGGCGACGGCAGCCTCACACCGCAGCCGAACCAGTGAACCCCGTATTCTCTCCGTGGGCATCCACCGCCGCTGCTTCCCCGCCTCGCGTCGCCCCTTCCTAGGCTCGCCATCGCCCACCGCCTTGGTGCTCTTTGCGCAAGGCGTGGTCAATGTGGTCAACGACATTCCATCGGGAGAGTATCAGACGTAGAGTCTCGACACTGGGTCCATGGCCACAACCCAGTTTTTTGTGATTTGCCAAGTAAGTCGCTTTGTCAGCCTGTTGGCTGCAAATCTTTCAAGACGAGGAGAGCTTATTCTGGCCGGCCGAGAAAATGGCCCATCAAGAATGAGAAATGGGTTGTACATTTTAAAACACATCAAACCGCAATTAGTTTCAAATATCTTTTTTTCATTTCGAGATTTTAAATTACATTAATTTTTATGCGGAGAATTTGTTGGATTTTATATTGATATACATTTATTTTAAAATCAGTTTGAATGTGAGTCAAATTTCGGATTAAAAACAGTTCGGACCGCACCAAATATGCAAAATTTCAGATAAGTTTTTAACCGTGGCTACGATATGGGCTGTAATGCTAACAAAAAGAATATGGGCTCCAAAAACCTTAAGAATTAGCAAATGGGCTGTAAATTATTAAAATAATGGCAGATGGGCTGTATGTTGTTTTCCACAGATTTGAGGCTTTCCTAAAAAAGGTTGACGACAAGCAAAGGATCGTTGGATGGCCATCCAACGGCCGCCGTGCTTCTTCAATCTCGCTTCTTCCTGCTCCAAATTACCAAACAAGCGCCAAGGGACTACCTGCTCCTCCTCCCCGCAGCCGGCTCTAACGACTCGGACCCACCAGCTTATATCTTCGTACGCAAGGAAGTGCCTCCTTATTACGCACAAAAAAAAAATGAATACTCCCCATGTTAGCTAGGACCCAGATAGTGGCAGGCTGACTTAGGGCCTACAAAGTTGACGGGACGGAGGGCTTTGTCAACTTAGTCAATATGCACGATTCTAGCTCCAAAGGATCGTGACGATGTCCATCCAACGGCCGAGTGCTTCTTCAACCTCTCGTCTTCTTGCTCCAAATTACCAAACCAAACCAGTCGCCGGCTCGTGGTTCGCTTCACCGTGGGTCGGGTTGCGATGCGGCGAGGCCTCACCGCCTCTACTACTCCCACCGCTGGCCGTGCCATCCTCTACTCACCCACACCCTCGTTATTCTCATGGGCGACGGCAGCCTCACACCGCAGTTAACCAGTTGAACCTCAGATTTCACGCTGCGGGCATCCATCGCCGCTGCCTTTCCCGGCTCCGCCGCCCCTTCCTAGGCTCGCAGCTGCCCACCACCTCGGTGCTCTCGGCGCGGCGTGGTCAACGTGGTCAAGGAACGGCTTCCATCGGACGTGGATCGACGCGGAGAGGCCGATACCGGGTCCACGGCCGCAGCAAGGAAGTGCCTCCTTATTACGCCGCAAAATAATTATTCTCCACCGACAAATAGGGACCCACCGGACGGGCCACCATATTTAGCGAAAAAACGCTTCTCGATCGCCGGGACCCACCAGCTACACCTTCGCACGCAAGGAAGTGCGTCCGCAAAAAGAACAAACGATTCGCCGATCGGCGACCCACCACCACATCGCGCATGCAAGGAAGTGCTCGATAAAAAACGACCCACCTCGATCAAGCGTACATAGCGCGCAAGGAACTGGTCGCGAACGGTACGCATATATATAGCGCACGGATGTAGAGGCGCGAACATGTCGTAGTAGAGGCGCCGCACGTAGTATGTACACGCACGTACATCACGTGAAGGTGCAAGAAAGAAAATACGCCACGCACGTTACATACGGCAGGGTCTCTAACGCCTATCGCATACGCATATGGCTGGGTCGGAACAGAAACAACGGCTGCCGCCGTGTTCATGGGGAGCCAACCGTTGGGTCGGAACGGAATGCGTGGTCGTGTTCATCGGGAGGCTTGGACGGAACAGCGGCGGAACGAGGCTCGAATACCGCACAACGGAGGAAACAGCTCTTGTGTTCGACCGCCACGCTCAAACGGGTCCCGTTGATCGAGGGGCTCGACGCATCGCAGAACGGAGGAAACGGACCTCCTATGGTCAAACGGGGTCCCGTTGATCGGGAGGGGTGGCGATCGCAAAATGGAGGAAACGGACTTGTGTTGGAGCGCCACGGTCAAACGGGGTCCTGTTGATCGGGAGGGGTGGGCGATCGCAAGACTTAACGAAATGGACTTGTGTTGGAGCGCCACGGTCGAAACGGGGAGGGGTGGGCGCATCGCAAAACGGACTCCACGGATATCGTTCATCTCCACCGCCGACCTCCTCTAGCCTCCACGGCTACCACCGACCTCCTCCACCTCCACGGCCCCCTGCTCATCCAGCCTCCACCGCCGCCACTCCACCGCCATCGCTCAACCACCCTCCACACGGGCACCCTCCACCGCTCACTGCTCATCCAGCCCTCCACACCACGGGTCCTATTCAACCACCCTCCACGCCACCCTCCACCGCTCATCGCTCATCCAGCCTCCACACCACGGGTTCCTGCTCATCCAGAGGCAACGCCACCGCCACTCGCTCATCCAACCCCCCGCAACGCCATCGCTCATCCTGCAGTCAGATCGATCGGCTTCAGCTTAGCAGCAGAGCGGCGAATCGCCCATCGGGTTCGCTAACAGCCATCGATCGATCGCCGGTTCAAGAACGCGTAGCTTGCAAAGGCAATCGCCGGGTTCGCTTAGAGCCCAACACCGCCAGCTTCGCTAGAGCCAACGCCGCACACACGCGCTAGTATGAGAGAAACGCGCATCGCCCCGCCTCGACCTCCCACCGTAACCGCAACTCCCAAATTCTCCTCCCTCGCTTCTACCACGGTTTTTTCCGCCATGGACGGCCCAAAGAATGTCATGCAGCCGCCTCCGCCTGCCTGTGACGAAAAGCCCATTTTTGTCATGATTTTTGTCATAGAAGTAGGAGCCCACCACATCTATGATGATACCGGTTTTGTCACAATTATCGCCATAGAAGTGTCATATGTATGATGTAAAAAAATCGCTCGCCCAAAATGTCACGGATGTGTCTTTTTTTTGTAGTGTCGATCGATTAGACCGATAGGATGATTGGAAAATGATTCAGAACAAAATACATAGTGAGACCATTTGGGCATTTGATCTTGCGCCTACAAGATGTTTTAGGTCCCCAAAGAATAGCATCGATGCCTTTGATTTCAAATGAGACCTTTCCCCTAAAAGAAAGTTAATTCTTCTTAACCACCCACATCTTCGGGGTGGCTTAGAAGCAATGAGTCTAAGTGCAGCATCTGAGAACTTTGGGTTTGAAGCCCTATCAAATAGCCTTGCAGGAGGTGAATAGTACTCATATGAATAAGCGTAAAGTTCTTAGTTTTATGAACATAGCGGTTTGAAGAAACACGCCATATTCATAAGTCCGAGTATGGTTTCTCAAGCAAAACATTGGCATTAGGGTGACCTGTGAGTCCTCCGTCTCAGATGAAGCCTTTGGACCATATGAAGCCTTTTGGTCTAGGATTTGTCTTCTTCCTGTGGTGTCATGATGACATTCACAGGAAGATTATCAAGACAACTTTGGGAACCTGATCTTCTTCATAGGTGGCCCACTCCGCAGCTTAGTACCAATATACCGCAAACACTTCACCATTCTGATTCTTAAATAGTTTATAGTTTGCATCAAAGGATTCATCAATGATAATAGGTTAGCACAAGTGAAGCCAGATAAGGTGGATGGATCCATCAAGGTTCCTTTGCAAGAACCCATGTGGTTTTGGGGTACCGCCAAAGCTTCCAAAGAAGAACCATCAACGCTCATTTTCCTCTTGAACCCAACACCCTCTTTCCTAGGGTTTCGTTCAGAATCGCTTTTTGAGGACATCGCATGTTGTCTCATGCCCTTTGAGACTTTTGTACATCCCAGCCAAGCAATGTCTTCAACCTAGCATTTTCATCAAGAATAGTAGTGGTATCCTCACAGAGGGGTTAGTTACCACATCAACAGCTGAAGATATTGCAACAAGAGCGTAGTAGAACACTCAAGAATGTAAGTAGCGCTATCACGCCAAGGCATTTTAGAAATGGTGGTTCAAATCCTTCCTCGAAGGGACTGATCTGTTGAGCGGCGACTCATTCTCTTTTGAAGATCTTCATGAGCCGCCTCAATTTCTCAAGCTCTTGCTTCCTTTGAAGATAATCATAGGAAAGCTTTTCATGAGTGGTTGAGAGCATTTCATGACGACTTTCAAGTTCCTGGTACTTAACATGAAGATTTTTTATGTCTTCAATTAAGGACTGAGAACGGGTCATTTCCGCATCCAACAGGTCACGCTTTTGTCTAACAGTTTTTGAGTATGTTCCATAGCTTTTTGTTGTTCAGTTGCAATTTTAGCAAGTGTTTTGTAGCTGAGTTTGGATTCACAATCGGAGTCATCTTCACTTGATGTTTGAAAGTAAGCATCGCGTGATTTTACCTTGGCACCATGTGCCATGAAGCAGTAGGTGGGAGCAGAGTCGTCTTGTCATTAGCATCACAGACGGGGCCATTGTCTTCAAGTTGAAGATGGATTTGGCAACGAGGGCTGTAGCTAGAGCCGACTTGCAACGCCAGGGTCGGACTCCTCCTCGACTCCACCCCGCCTCCTCAAAGCAGCAGACTCCTCCTCCGAATCCATCTCCTTGCCAACAAAAGCACGAGCCTTGCTGATGAGCTCTTCTTATGAGATGAAGACTTGGATGAGGACTTGGAAGAAGACTTTGAGGATTTCTTCTTCTTCTTGTCATCAGAATCATATTCCTTGCTCTTCTTCTTGTTGTTGTTCTCATTGTCCCACTGTGGACACTCACAGATGTAGTGTCCAAGTTTCTTGCACTTGTGACATGTTCTCTTCTTGTAGTCATGAGTGGATGCTTCGTCATTTCTTGAGCTGGATCGTGAAGACTTTCTGAAGCCCTTCTTCTTAGTGAACTTCTGGAACTTCTTCACAAGCATAGCAAGCTCCTTTCCAATGTCTTCAGGATCACCCGAACTGCAGTCAGATTCTTCTTCAGATGAGGAAACAACTTTTGCCTTCAAAGCACGAGTCCGTCAATAGTTGGGACCATAGATATCTCTTTTCTCAGATAGTGGAACTCATGTGTGTTGAGCCTCAAGTATGTCGACGGATCGAGTGTCTTGAAATCGAGCGTCTTGTATCATCGTGGCAAGGGTGTCAAATGAGCTGTCAAGTGATCTCAGCAGTGTCTTGACGATTTCATGCTTGGTGATCTCAAGGGCGCCAAGAGCACGGCTCATTTGTGATGTCAAGAGGCGATCAAACGTGAGCTGGACATTCTCATTGTCGCTTTCTCTTGAAGCGTTGAAAAGGTTGCAAAGAACACGGATTCTTTGATCTCTCCGGGTTGAGACGCCTCGCTGACCTTGGAGAGCCACCTGCACTAGCTTCGACGCTTCAGAGCACTCACATGGCCATACTGTCTTTGGTCGATGACCATAGATGATGTTCTTAGCAGAGAATCCAGCTTGAATGAACTTCTTGACATCAGCAGGGTGACACCTTCACCAGCCTTTGGGAACACCATTCTTGAGGACATACCAGAGGTCAACATCATCGGCTTCAAGATGCATCCGCATCTTATTCTTCCATTAGGGATATTTAGTTCCATCAAGACGGGCAAGCAGCGTAAGACTTTGATTATCCCCGCAATCCATATAGCTAAAACTCCGTGTGGTTAAATGAATCACACGTAACAAGGGAGTACCTTGCTCGATACCAATTGAAAGTGCTAGTTATCGACTAGAGGGGGGTGAATAGGCGATTTTTATGAAAGTCTTCAAAACATGAGAGTTCCAAAGACAAACAATAGAAATGAACATATTGATATGCAATGAAGGTAAACTACACTAAGCAAGCCATAGTCAAGTATGCAATGAAGTGAAAGCACTAAGACTAATAGTAGCTAGGTAGTAAAGATCAGATGGAAGATGGTATGAAGCCAAACAACTATAGTAGTCACACAAAGGAAGACAAATGTAATGGAAACAGTAATGAGTTCACAAAGACAAACTATAAACAAAGAGAGGGAGAGACGAGAACCGCACGCTTACGAAGACAAGGATTCGTTGATCAGCCCAGCTTGTTGTGACAATCAGACGCCCGGGTTAGGGAGGCTAAGATTTAACTCGTAAGACCGTGTCTTCACCTTATTCCCTTGAGCTAAGGACACCCACCCCGCCTAATCACTCGTAAGTCTTCAAGGTAGACTTCAAACCTTCACAGCATTTCGCTCACCGTGATACGCTCCAATGTATCTATAATTTTTGATTGCTCCATGCTATATTATCTACAGTTTTGGACAATACTGGGCTTTATTATCCATTTTTATATTATTTTTTGGACTAACCTATTAACCGGAGGCCCAGCCCGGAATTGCTGTTTTTTTGCCTATTTCAGAGTTTCAAAGAAACGGAATATCATAAAGAGTCCAAACGGAATGAAACCTTCGGGAACGTGATTTTCTCACCGAACATGATCCAGGAGACTTGGACCCTACGTCAAGAAACGAACGAGGAAGGCACGAGGTAGGGGGCACGCCCTCCATCCTCGTGGGCCCCCTGTTGCTCCACCGACGTACTCCTTCCTCCTATATATACCTACTTACCCCCAAACGATCAGATACGGAGCCAAAAACCTAATTCCACCGCCGAACCTTCTCACTCCACGAGATCCCATCTTAGGGCCTGTTCCGAGTTCACGGAGGGGGCATCCATCACGGAGGGCTTCTACATCAACACCATAGCCTCTCCGATGAAGTGTGAGTAGTTTACTCAGACCTTCGGGTCCATAGTTAGTAGCTAGATGGCTTCTTCTCTTTCTCGATCTCAATACAATGTTCTCCCTCTCTCGTGGAGATCTATTCGATGTAATCTTCTTTATGTGTGTTTGTTGAGACCGATGAATTGTGGGTTTATGATCAATATTATCTATGAACAATATTTGAATCTTCTCTGAATTCTTTATGTATGATTGGTTATCTTTTCAAGTCTCTTCAATTATCGCTTGGTTTGGCCTACTAGATTGGTTTTTCTTGCAATGGGAGAAGTGCTTAGCTTTGGGTTCAATCTTATGTGTCCTTTCTCAGGATGAGGGGCAGCAAGGCACGATTGTATTGTTGCCATCGAGGATAACAAGATGGGGTTTTATTATATTGCATGAATTTATCCTCTACATCATGTCATCTTGCTTAAGGCCACTCTATTTTCTTGAACTTAATACTCTAGATGCATGCCGGATAGCGGTCGATGAGTGGAGTAATAGTAGTAGATGCAGCAGAGTCGGTCTACTTGTCTCTTGACGTGATGCCTATATACATGATCATACCTAGATATTCTCATAACTATGCTCAATTCTCACAATTGCTCAACAAGAATTGCTCACCCAATCGTGAAAATACTTATGCTCTTGAGAAAAGCCACTAGTGAAATCTATGGCCCCGGTCTATCTTCATCATATTAATCTTCCAACACTTAGTTATTTCCTTTGCTTTTTTACTTTGCTTTTATTTTTCTTTGCATCTTTATCACAAAAATACCAAAAATATTATCCTATCATATCTATCGATCTCACTCGTAAGTGACCGTGAAGGGATTGACAACCCCTTATCGCGTTGGTTGCAGGAGTTATTTGTTTGTGCAGTACGAGGGACTCACAGTAGCCTCCTACCGGATTGATACCTTGGTTCTCAAAACTGAGGGAAATACTTTACGCCATCAGGTTGCATCACCTTCCTCTTCAAGGAAATCCAACGCAGGCTCAAGAGGTAGCAAGAAGAATTTCGCGCCGCTGTCGGGAGTCTACGAAAAGTCAACATAATGGGCGTAGCTATCACAATCCCTTATCTCCCGTGATTACATTATTTTCCATTTGCCTCTCGCTTTCCTCTCCCCCACTTCACCCTTTGCCGCTTTATTCGCCTCTCTTTCCGTCACTTTTTTTTGCCTCGCTTTTTGTTTGCTCGTGTTGGATTGCTCGTCATCACGATGGCTCAAGATAATACCAAATTATGTGACTTTACCAATACCAACAATAATGATTTCCTTAGCACTCCGATTGCTCCTCTTACCAATATTGAATCTTGTGAAATCAATGCTGCTTTGTTTAATCTTGTCATGAAAGATCAATTCGCCGGCCTTCCTAGTGAAGATGCCGCTACTCATCTAAATAGCTTCGTTGATTTGTGTGATATGCAAAATAAGAAAGATGTTGATAATGATATTGTTAAATTGAAGCAATTTTTTTTTCTCTTAGAGATCGTATAAAGCTTGGTTTTCGCCTTTGCCTAAAAATAGTATTGATTCTTGGAACAAGTGCAAAGATGCTTTTATCTCTAAGTATTTTCCTCCCACTAAGATCATCTCTTAGAAACGATATTATGAACTTTAAGCAACTTGATCATGAACATGTTGCACAATCTTGGGAGAGGATGAAATTAATGATACGAATTGCCCTACTCATGGTTTGAATTTGTGGATGATTATACAAAATTTTATGCCGGATTGAATTTTGCTTCTAGAAATCTTTTAGATTCGGTCATGGAGGCACTTTTATGGAAATCACTTTAGGAGATGCTACTAAACTCCTAGATAATATTATGGTTAATTATTCTCAATGGCACAATCGAAAGATCTACTAATAAAAAGTGCATGATAGAAGAAATTAATGTTTTGAGGAAAGATGGATGAACTTATGAAATTATTTGCTACTAAGAGTGTTTCTTCTGATCCTAATGATATGCCTTTATCTACTTTGATTGAGAATAATAATGAATGTATGGATGTGAATTTTCTTGGTAGGAATAATTTTGGTAACAACGCATATAGAGGAAACTTTAATCCTAGGCCTTATCCTAGTAATTCCTCTAATAATTGTAAGTGCATCTAGTGCCACCCCTAGTTGGTTTTGGAGTATTGACGACAAATTTGGTTGAGGGACTAATGTGTTTGTGAGAATTGCAGGATAACACAGGTAGTGTCCCTCATTGATTCGGTTTACCTACCGGAGATGACCCCTAAAAATGTATGAAGACATTGATGACAATGGTGGTAAATGAAGATATTCATATTGAAGACTATGACATGAGAAGACATTGAGTGAAGACTATGGAGCGCCAAGATCTGTTGTTTCGTTGTTTCCTTTCTTCTTTGTTGAGTCATAGGAACCACCGCATCGTTAAGTGGGGTCCAAGTGAACAAAGTCGAATGATCAAGTGATACTCAACCTAAATCCTATGTCTTCGAGCTAAGACAATGAGAGCAAATCTTATCCAGAGTCGGATGAGTCGCTTTGCTTGTATCCCAAGTAAAGTTGTCGGTGTGTTTGAAATCTGACCGTTGGAACACATGTCATTCCTTAGTGACCTGTGGTCATTTCGTCATATCAGTCGGGTTGCCTAGTGACTATAAATAGCCCACCCCTACACCATAAATTGGTGGCTGCTTAGAGTTAGTGCACGGCTTTTGTCGCTTGAGAGCAACCCACCAAGCCTTTGAGAGAGAGAAACTTGCGAGGACAAAGCCCAAACACCCAGAGCCAAAGAGTGTTAGGCATCATCAAGTCTTTCTCGCTCATGTGACTGAGACTTATTACACTTGAGGACTGTGGAATCCTCCACCAAGTTAGGCGCCGCTGCTCGAGCATCCAAGAGTCATTGTGGATCACCGTGAACGAAGTCTCAGAAGGTCCGGAAGTCTACCTGAAGACTTACCCAGAGTGATTGGGCGAGGACTGTGTGTCCTTAGCTCAAGGGGAATAAGCTGAAGACGCGGTGTTCTGAGTTGAATCTCAGCCTTCCTAACCAGACGTACAGTTGTCACAGCAACTGGAACTGGTCCAACAAATCCTGTGTCTTCAACAAGTGACTGGTTCTATCCTCTCCCTTCCCTTACTTAGTGTTTGTCTTCGTGAAGTCATTGCCTATTTGTCTTACCTGTTTGACTTCATTGCTTGACTACTATAGTTGGTTGGCTTCCTACTATCTTCCATCCTGATCCTTACTACTAAGCTGCTATTAGTTTTTGTACTTTCACATTGTTGTCTACTTGAGTATGGTTTGCTTGTTGTAGTTTATCTTCCGCTGCATATCAATTAGGTCATTTCTACTGTTTGTCTTCAAAACTTCCATGTTATGAAGACTTTCATAAAAATCGCCTATTCACCCCCCCCCCCCTCTAGTCGATAACTAGCACTTTCAATTGGTATCGAGCAAGGTACTCCCTTGTTCGTGTGATTCGTTTAACCACCGGAGTTTTAGCTATGTCGATCGCAGGATAATCAAAGTCTCCGCTGCTTGCCCCGTGTTCGATGGAACTGAATATCCCTATCGAAGAATAAGATGCGATGCATCTTGAAGCCATTGATGTCGACTCGTATGTCGCCAAGAACGGCGCTCCCAAAGCCGTGAAGGTGTCACCCCGCTGATGTCAAGAAGTTCATTCAATCGACTCAACTACCAAGAACATTATCCGTGGTCATCCGACCAAAGGACAAGATGGCCGCAGAGTGCTCCGAAACGCTAAGCTAGTCTAGGACTCGCTATCCAAGGTCAACGGCGCCTCAACCCGTAGAGATCAAAGGATCGTTGTTCTTCGCAACCTCTTCAACCGCTTCAAGAGAAACGACAATGAAAATGTCCAGCTCACGCTTGATCGCTTCATCGACATCACAAATGAGCTTCAGTGCTCTCGGCGCCACCGAGATTACCAAGCATGAAATCGCCAAGACACTACTGAGATCACTTGACAGCTCCTTTGACACCCTTTCTCTCATGATACAAGAACGCCTCGACTTCAAGACACTCGATCCGTCTGATATACTTGAGAGGCTCAACACACATGAGTTCCAATTTTCTCGAGAAAAGAGATATCTATGGTCCCAACTATGGCCGAACTCGCGCTTTGAAGGCAAAAGTTGTTTCTCATCCAAGAAGAATCTGATCGCAGCCTGATGATCCTCAAGGCATTGGAAAGGAACTTGCTTTGCTTGTGAAGAAGTTCCAAGTTCACCAAGAAGAAGGGCTTCGTAAAGTCTTCACGATCTAGCTCAAGAAATGATGAAGCTTCCACCATGACCACAAGAAGAGAACATGTCACAAGTGCAAGAAACCTGGACACTATATATCCGAGTGTCCACAAGGGACAATGAGAAGAAGAAGAAGAAGAGCAAGGAATATGATTCGATGACAAGAAGAAGAAGAAATCTTCAAAGTCTTCTTCCAAGTCTTCATCAAAGTCTTCATCTCATAAGAAGAGCTCATCCGCAAGGCTCGTGGCTTTTGTTGGGAAGGAAATGGATTCAGAGGTGGAGTCCGCTCGAGGAGGCGGAGGTGGAGTCCGAGAGGAGTCCCACCGTGTTGCAAGTCCGGCTCTAGCCACAGCCTATGTTGCCAAGTCCATCTTCAACAATGAAGACAATGACTTCCACACCACCGCCAAGTCGATGACAAGGACGACCCCGCTCCCACCTATCGCTTCATGGCACGTGGTGCCAAGGTAAAATCACGGATGCTTACATTCAAACATCAAGTGAAGATGACTCGATTGTGAATCCAAGCCCAGCTACAAAACACTTGCTAAAATTGCAATCGAACAACAAAAAGCTATGGAACATACTCAAAAACTGTTAGACAAAAGCGATGACCTCGTTGGACGCGAAATGACATGTTCACAATTCTTAGTTGAAGACATAAAAATCTTCATGCTAAGTACCAAGAACTTGAAAGTCGCCATGAATCGCCTCAACCACTCATGAAAAGCTCTCCTATGATTATCTTCAAAGGAAGCAAGAGCTTGAGAAATTGAGAGAGGCTCATGAAGATCTTCAAAAGAGAATGAGTCACTTCAAGCCAATGTGATCAGTCCCGCCAGATGGATTTGAACCACCATGTCTAAAATGCCTTGAGCGTGATATCGCTACCTCTCGGTGTGAATGTTCAATCTGTCATATCGTTGCATTGTCTTCAACTATCGATGTGGTAACTAACCCTCTCATGGAGGATACCACTACTATTGCCGATGAAAATGCTAGGTTGAAGACATTGCTTGAAACAGGATGTATAAAGTCCGAAAGGACATCACACACTTTGCAATGTCCTCAAAAGCAGATTCGAACCAAACCCTAGGAAAGAGGGTGTTGGGTCTGAAGGAAAATGAATGTTGATGGTTCCTACCGAAGGCCGAGTAGTATCCCAAAACCACATGGGTTGTCGCAAAGGGACCTTCAAAGGATCCATACACCTTATCTGGATTTACCTGTACTAATCCTATTATCATTGATGAACCTTTGATGCAAATTATAAGTTGTTCAAGAATCGAATGGTGAAGTGTTTGCTGTATATTGGCACTAATCGCAAGAATGGACCACCTATGAAGAATATCCGGTTCCCAAAGTTGTCTCGAGAATCTTCCAAAGGAATGTGGTCATGACACCACCGATGAAGACAAACCCTGCACCTAAGGCGCTATATGGTCCAAAGGCTTCAAATGCATGATGAGGACTCACCGAGTCACCCTAACGCCAATGTTTTGAAGGGAAACCAGACTCAAATTTATGAATATGAGCGTGTCTTCAAACCGCTATGTTCATAGAACAAAGAACTTTTCCGCTTATTCATATGAGTATCATTCATCTCCTGCAAGGCTATTTGCTAGGGCTCCAAAGTCAAGTTCTCAGATGCTGCACTTAGACACATTATGCCTAAGCCACCCTCAAGATGTGGGTGGTTAAGAAGAATTAACTTTCTTTTGCAGGAAGGGTCTCCACCAAAATCAAAGGCGCCCGATGATATTGTTGGGGACCTAAAACATCTTGTAGGGCGTAAGATCAAATGCCCAAATGGTCTCACTATGTATTTTGTTCCTGAATTGTTTGCCATTCATCCTATCAGTCCTAATCTTGATATGAGCTTCAATAATCCTCTTGCTCATCAAATGTTTATGCTTCACAATACTCTTGGTGAAGCTTATCCCCTAATCGCATCAGAGGGTATGACACCTCATGCTTCGTAATGGATTATGGACAGCGGATGCACTAATCATATGATCGGTGATCAAGTCTTCTCATGGACTCAACATTACGCCCATCGACAAGAGTCACATCACATTTGCTCGACACTGTAAAAGCAAGATATTGGGTCTAGGTAGAGTTGCAATCTCAAAGGATCAACACATGGATAAGTGATGCTTGTTGAATCCCTTGGTTTCAACTTAATGTCTGCCTCAATGCTTTGTGACTTGAACATGATTGTGCTATTCGAAAACATCGCTGTTTTGTACTAATGGAATCGACAAGTCTCTAGTCTTTGAAGGGTATCGGAAAGATGATCTATACATGGTAGATTTCTCAAGAGGTCCACAGCTTTTGTCAGATGTCTTCCGCAAAAGCTTCGTAATGTTGGCTCGCATCGGAGGTCGGGCATGTTGGCATGAGGAACTTACACACACTCGCCAAGAAGAAGCATGTCATAGGCATCGAGGGTGTCAAGTTCAAGAAGGATCATCTGTGTGGTGCTCGCAAGTCGAAAGATGACTAGGCGAAGCACCGTCAAGACAATCATGACGACATCTCAACTGCTCGAGCTGTTACACATGGACTTATTTGGCCCTACTCACTACTCTACCTCACAACAACTGCTTGTCTCTATGGCTTCGCCATTGTTTATGACTACTCAAGATATACATGGGTGCACATAATTTCTACAAGACTGAAGTACAAGATGTCTTCAGACGCTTTGCCAATCGAGCCATGACCAATTATGGCGCCAAGATCAAGCATATCGGTGATAATGGCACCGAGTTCAAGAACATCGGACTTGATCTCTATCTCGATACAATGGGAATCACTCATGAGTTCTCTCGCCCATACACACCTCAAGAAATGTCATCAGAGAGCGCAAGAACAGTAACCTCATTGAGATGGCTCAACAATGCTCGACGAGTACAAGACACCAAGAAAGTTCTCGCTCAAGCTATTGATACAAAGATGTCACGCCATCAACCGTGTTTACATCCATAAGCTTCTCAACAAAACATCATATGATCTCCTTATCGCAAGAAGCCAAATGTCGCCTACTTCAGAGTATTTGAGCTAGGTGCTGGATCAAGGATCCCCATCACAAGTCAAAATTTGCACCTAAAGCTCATGAAGGCTTCATGCTCGTTACGGAAAGGACTCGCACTCTACAGTAGTCTTCAACCTCTATCTCTACAAAATCGTCAAACTGTGGACGCGCGATTTGATGAAACCAATGGTTCACAAAGAGAGCTCCTACCAAGTACACTAGACGAAGTCTACCAAAGGAATCTATCGTCGATGGGAACTAGAGAAATCATGCCTTCAAGCACAAATCAAGAGGAACTTATCATTTCTGCACCTAACCAACCTCAAGACAATGCTCGCTTGAAGATAATCCTTCCAATGATGACAATGATCGCAAGAGCAAAGTCTTCGTCCAATTCATCCTCGAGTCGCAAATGAATTACAAATTGAGAAGATAATTGATAGCATCAATGCACCTGGTCCACTTACTCGCCAAGATCAACACGCTTAGCAAATTTCAGGACACTTTTCTTTAGGTCAATATCGTAACCCAAGAAAGTAGTCAAGCCTTTATGGAACCTGAATGGATACAAGCTATGCAAGAAGAACTTCAACAGCTCAAGCTGAACAATGTTTGGGAACTTGTCAAGCCGCCCCGACCTCGCAAGCATAACATTATTGGTACAAAATGGATATATCAAACAAGCAAGATGAGCATGGTCAAGTCGCCGTAAACAAAGCACGCCTTATGGCTCGTGGATATACTCAAGTTGAAGGAATTGACTTCGATGAAACATTTGCTCCTCGTGGCTAGGCTTGAAGTTATTCAGATACCGCTAGCCTACGCTAACCACCACAACATCTTGCTATATCAAATGGATGTGAAGAGTGCATTTCTCAACGCAAGATTGAAGAAGAAGTATACGCCGCTCAACCACCGGGCTTTGAAGATCCAAAACATCCCGATATGGTGTACAAGCTAAACAAAGCAATCAGATGGCCTCAAACAAGCTCCTCGCTGGTATGATACGATCAAAGACTTCAAGAGCAAAGGTTTCAAACCTGATCCTCGATCCAACACTCTTCACGAAGACATATGATGGTGAACTGTTTGTGTGCCAAATATATGTGGATGACATTATCTTCGCCGCACCAACCGTAAGTATAGTGATGAGTTTGGATACATGATGCAAGAGCAATATTAGATGTCCATGATGGGTGAGCTGAAGTTCTTCCTTGGTCTTCAAATTCACAAGAAAGGAATGGCATCTTCATATCTCGAGAAAATACCTCAAAGATTGTCTCAAGAAGTTTGGAATGCAAGATTGCAAAGGTTACACGACGCCAATGCCACCAAACACCATCCGGGTCCCGACGACAATGGTAAAGAATTTGATCAAAAGGTATACCGCCCATGATTGGTTCCTTACTTTACCTATGTGCATCTAGGCCAGATATTATGCTTAGTGTTTGCATGTGTGCTCGATTCCAAGCGGCACTAAAGGAATCGCATCACTTAGCGTGAAGCTTAATTTTAGATATTTGGCTCACACCCCAACACTCGGATTATGGTATCCAAAGGGCTCAGAATTTGATCTCGTTGATTCTCGAATGCTAATTATGCTGGTGACAAGGTGGATCGCAAGTCTACATCGTGCACATGTCACTTTCTCGCACGATCACTTGTCCGTTGGTCTTCAAAGAAGCGTAACTGTATCACTCTCGATCGCTGAATCTGAATACATTGTTGCCGGATCTTGCTGCACTCAAATTTCTATGGATGAAGCAAACTCTTAAGGACTATGGCATCAATATGAAACAAGTACTCTCTTCTCGCGATACAACAAAAGCGCCATCAAGATTGCCAACAATCCAGTCCAACACTCAAGACAAAGCACATTGAAATTCGCCATCACTTTCTCGTAGATCATGTCATGAAAAGGATATTGACATCATTCACGCCAACATCAAGAGCAATCGCGATATCTTCACAAAGCCCTTGGATGAGAAAAGGTTTTCCAAGTTACGGTGTGAGCTAAATATCTTGAATCCTCAAATGTCCTGTGATCAGGCACACATCCTAACACTTATGCATGTTGATGACTTAGATGTGCAACACACGAAGTAAAGTATATATTCAATCAATAAAGACTTACATTCTAAGTGTGAATACATTAACGCGGAATTTGACTTCGGAGCGCCACGATAATTGTGTGCCGTGTCTGGGTCTAATACTTCCTATACGGTGGGTAACGCCACCACCAAATTTCTCTGTTTGAAGTGTTTCACTCATGGCGTTATTTTAGCTATGTCTTCACATTTGGTTTGTCTTCAAAGTTCAACTTATCTTCATGATTTTCTTCACTATGCTGATTTGATTGCTTTCGATATATATATATATATACTAGTGTTCTGTCTCTCACAAAGATTCACTTATAGCTATGTCTTCCTAGTTGAATCTTTTGAACTAAGTGAATGTGATCGGACCCAATCTCTCTATGCTTTCTATCTCAAACTCTATCTATCCAAATCATATGCATTCTATTGAAATCTGTCAATGTCTTCTCAAGGCCCTTGTCGCCAGAAGACACAGAGACAAACATTAAGACTGTTTTAAATGATTCATCCTTATTGTTTGAACCGAGAAGCCGGAATGACCATCCGACAAACCCGAGGGCGTGGGAACGGGACAGCTCGAGTATGTTGCATGCTTGCCACGCACTTCGTGTGAACCGCTAGGGCACCCGAGTAATTGTGTTGAGCCGCACACCTCCTTATAAATACATGTCCTCGCGTAAAGAAAACCTTCTTTCACCTCTCCACCTCGCAAAACCCTAGCGCCACCGCTTAGCTCGTGATTTACGCCGTGACGGCGCTTAGCTGCCGCGATTTCTCCGACGTCGTTCACGCCGCCGCGAACATCGCCCTTCCGCCGCCATAGTTGTCCTCCGTCGCCAAGTTAGGGCACGGTGGATGGAACTGCTCGGTCTCCTACTCATCCCATCTAGCAGTTCTTCGAGTGGTAAATATAACTCTATTTTTACCATCTTTTGATCCTCAAAGATTCATCCTGCTTACCAAAGTTGGTTTCGCCATACAATGTTAGATCTATTCTGTCTCGCATATCATATCGCCTAGTATATTCACTTAAGCTTATATCTAGTTGGATTCCTCACTTGTACCTATTCACGGATTCGCATAAATCTGAACCAACTCTCAACGATAAGTGAATGTCTTCGCATCATGAGGTCAATGTCTTCAAACTGATTTATCTTCAAAATCTTCGAGAATGCATATGATCTCTTCCTTCCTCGATTCTAATGTTGTCACAGTACATGTCCGTGGAGAATCCCTTTGGTTCTCATAGTCCGTGATTCGCTTGCAGAATTCTTACAAGATCACATTAACTCTCCCGACGCCAGCCTCGCTTTGTCCAGCAAGTTAAAGCTTGTGAAGCCTTTGAACGTGTTGAAGCCATTCAGTTTGAAGTTCATGGCTGCAGAGAAATCAGAAGGAAGGGTTGCGATAAAGGTCGTGAGGGAACATCAAAAGATTTGCCCGATGACCTCGCAGAGCTTTACAAGACAGATCCTGAAGAGAATTATAATTAGCGCAAGACACGAATCCAATGGATTCGACGATATTGGGCTGAACAATGGTTCAAATACAAGTTCGTGACCCAGGAATACGCTGAAAAGAATGTTATCAAAGGTCCTTGGGTGATATTCTCTTTCGAGGCCTTCCACCCAAGAACAGAGTCAAGCTATTGCACAGGGTTTCTATCCTTGTATGGTCCGTGGACCTCAAATCTGAAAATGCCGACCCATCGCCATTGCTCGTGTCGTGACGATAATCTCTTCAAGCTTAAACTTCCAAAGACGCAAAGGCATCACCAAGGAAAACAAGAAGTCATTGGGATTAGACTTCAACCCTGGTCCCTCCGCTTCCCCGGCCGACGGCTCCGTGATGCGTAACCCAATGTCATCGGTCCTTTCTACAACCTTGATGGCCTAATCACTCACATCTCGTCCAAGGTGCCAAAGTGGATCATTCCGATGATGAACCGACACCGATGAAGCCCCCGCCCTACTCCAAAGCCGCTGAAGTAAAGAAGGCTAAGGCTTCAAGATCACCGCTCCTCCAAAAGCTTCATGTGCGGCCAATCGCCATCAAGGCCTCAAGACAAAGGTACAATCAAGATCAATCACGATCTCCAAGAAGAAGGAGAAGAAAAAGAAAATCGCCAAACATTCGATCAGCATCGACTTCGCTGCCATTCTCATGAGAAGAGCACATTGATCTATCCAATGATGAAGATCTTGCGATGATGCTCTTGAGCAATCGATCAAGAGAAAGGAAGAAGCAGAGATCTTCAATGATTTGCCTCTTTGATGTGGCA
>JAHIAM010006732.1:0-42975 GCA_021605205.1 Aegilops longissima | reverse complement strand
CTGTTTAACAACTCTAAAATATGCTTTAGGTCAGATCTGTACCGAATCCATAATTTGCATATGGGGATTTTCCGGAATTGTTGTTTCTTATTTCCGGCCTCATTTAAACTTGCCTAAATAGCTAGTTTAATTATGCTCCACCTCTTGCCATGTTTAATAACATTTAATATTGTTGAGTACCTAACCGAGAGAGAACTAAATAAGTGTTGTGGTGTTCCGTCAATATGCAACTCGTTGCATATTGAGCTCCACTTAACTTGTAGTATTGTTTGTTGCACTTTGCCATGCCATGCCTCATTAAACCGGACATGCATCATATTTGTTTGTGCATCATGCCATGTTTATGATTGTGTGTTTACTATGTTGTTTGTTTCTTTCGGTTTGCTTCTCTCGTTAGCTTCGGGTTCGTTCGGAGTTGTGAGGATTCGCTCGACCACGCCTGCTTGTCCTCTTCATGGACTCGTTCTTCTTCCTTATGGGATTTCGGCAAGATGACCATACCCTCGAAATCACTTCTATCTTTGCTTGCTAGATGCTCGCTCTTTTGCTATGCCTATGCTACGATGCCTACCACTTGCTATATCATGCCACCCACATTGCCATGTCAAACCTCTAACCATCATTTCCTAGCAAACCGTTGTTTGGCTATGTTACCGCTTTGCTCAGCCCTCTTATAGCGTTGTTAGTTGCAGTGAAGTTGAAGTTTGTTCCTTGTTGAACATGGAGATGTTGTTCCTTGTTGGAACATGTTTACTTGTTGGGATATCACAATATATCTTATTTAATTAATGCATCTATATACTTGGTAAAGGGTGGAAGGCTCGGCCTTATGCCTGTGTTTTGTTCCACTCTTGCCGCCCTAGTTTCCGTCATATCGGTGTTATGTTCCCGGATTTTTGCGCCCCTAAGCGGTCGGGTGATTTATGGGACCCCTTGACAGTTCGCTTTGAATAAGACTTTTCCAAAGAAGGCCCAACATTGGTTTTACATTTGCCTCACCTAGCCTTTTTCCCTTGGGAGTCGCGATCCCGAGGGTCATCTTTATTTACCCCCGGACCAGTGCTTCTCTAAGTGCTGGCCCGAACCGAGTAGATCATGGGGCCCCTCGTGGCAACTCGAGGTTTGGTTTTACTCGTAGGATGTCTCATCCGGTGTTGCCTCGAGAACGAGATATGTGCAGCTCCTATCGGGATTGTCGGCATGATCGGGCGGTCTTGCTGGACCTGTTTTATTGCTGTGAAATGTCTTGTAGCCGGGATTCCGAGACTGATCGGGCTTCCCGGGGAGAAGGTCTATTCCTTCGTTGATCGCGAGAGCTTATCATGGGCTAAGTTGGGACACCCCTGCAGGGTTTGATCTTTCGAAAGCTGTGCCCGCGGTTATGTGGCAGATGGGAATTTGTTAATGTCCGGTTGTAGAAAACCCGAAGTTGATCTTAATTAAAATACACCAACCGTGTGCGTAACCGTGAGTGTCTCTTTTCGGGGTTGATCGAAAGGAGAACACGGTGTTGGAGTTATGTTTGACGTAAGTAGTTTCAGGATCACTTCTTGATCATAGTTGTTCGACCGTGCTTTTGCCTTCTCTTCTCGCTCTCATTTGCGCATGTAGCCACCATATATGCTAGTCGCTTGCTGCAGCTCCACCTCACTACCCTGTCCTACCTTTAAGCTTAAATAGTCTTGATCTCGCGGGTGTGAGATTGCTGAGTCCCCGTGACTCACAGATACTTCCAAAACCAGTTTGCAGGTGCCGATGAAACCGTGCAGGTGATGCACCTGAGCTCAAGGAGGAGCTCGATGAAGATCTTGTTCTTTGTGTTGTTTCATTTCAGTTGATCAGTAGTGGAGCCCAGTTGGGACGATCGGGGATCTGTGTAGCATTTGGGGTAGTCTTCTTTTATTTTGGTTCCGTAGTCGGACCTTGATTGTATCTGTATGATGTAATGTTTTACTCATGTATTGTGTGAAGTGGCGATTGTAAGCCAACTATGTATCTCTTTCCCTTATGTATTACATGGGTTGTGTGAAGATTACCTCACTTGCGACATTGCTTTCAATGCGGTTATGCCTCTAAGTTGTGCTTCGACACGTGGGAGATATAGCCGCATCGAGGGCGTTATAAGTTGGTAATCAGAGCCTTCCCCGACTTAGGAGCCCCCTACTTGATTGTTTGCTGACGTTGTTGAGTCTAGAATGGAAAAATGTTTTGAGTCTTAGGATTATATATATCGGAGAGTAGGATTCTTTTACTCCCCATTCCCTTCGTCGCTCTGGTGAGGTATCCCGACGTAGAGTTTTGACTCTTCTCTTCTCAAATTTCACTAAAAATTTTTTAGGATCACGTGGGTATCTTGGAATCGCTTTGATGGTTTTGTGACAAGAACATTGTTCTTGGTGCCTCGACATTTAGGGGTTGTGGCGGTGTCGGGGAGTTGAGCTCCGAGGTGTTGTCGCCACAATTTTATCGTTGCAGCTTCGAATACCTGAGTTTTGCCGACATCGAAATCTCTTTTGTGCAGTTGTTGGTGAGATAACCCCGATAGCCCAATCTCGTGGCGAAAAGGGAGTATTGCCATGACTTGTATAACGGATGTTTTTCAAGGTCGAGGTACACGATTTCGAGGATTTCTTGGTTATGTGTTGACGGATGGATACAACTGGATCTAGGTATTGTTAGTTTGGGTGATATATTTTGTGTCCCTGTATCCCCAACACCAGATTGCATAACCGAAAGTTTCGGGAGTTTATAGGTGGAATTCTAGTAGCTTACGGGATATTCTTTCCGACGGATGTACGATTTAAGATTGGGGTTCAACGTCTAGTGGTCCGCCCATTCACGGTCGATTCTGTGGTCGCGAGACGCCTTAAAGAATCCTTGGCTATGCTGATTCGGGACGTCTTGTTTGTCATTCGTGACGTCCGCTATACGTCGTGTCCGTGTGGGCCCCACCACGAACACTTTGGGCGAAATCTCTATCATGTGTTTGTTCCGGCTCATTCTTGAAGCCAATCCTTTGTTTTGTTTTGTTTTTGTGGTATTCGAGTTGCTTCAATGTCAAGTGTTGATTCCATACCTTTCCTAATTGGTGTTCTCATATTGCTATGTGAATACTAATCCTTCTTGATCACTGAGCTTGTCATGTCAGTTTTTTTTTCTCAACCGGCGTGCTTCTCTTCAAGTGAATCCGATCATTCCAACATTCGCAAGATCAATTCTAAGCTTTTTCTCAACGGTGTTCGTTTCATCCGACCCAAGTTGTTTTGATTTCCCGCCCTCCCACCCTTTTTCTTCAAGGACTCAGATTTCTTAATCAAGTATCCATTTTTATTGAGTGAAGTTTCTTCATTTTTTTCCTTTAATGTTTTATCCGGTGATTTCTCATGTTTTAACCTTATCATTGTTCCATTCTAGTTTTCTTCTCCGGTGGATTTAAGTCAAGTTTTCAGTGTTGATCGTATTCTTTTCATCATTTCAAATGTTTTCTCATACCGGTGCATCTCATAATCTTTTAGTTCTTGTTATTCTATTGTTCTGGAGTGTTGAAGATATCTCAGAAGATTCTAGTTTCCATTCTCAATTCACTCAAGTTCTTTTGAGGATGCTATCTCATTCAAGCCATTTAATTCTACCGGTGCAATATCTGTTTCAAACAATTGTTCAACGGTGATTCTTTTGAGTGGGCCCTAACCCACAGGTCTTTTCCCAGGATCTTACCTGACTCTTCTATTTTCCCGAAGCTATTCCCAAATTCTTTTCAAAGTTTGACGTAAGAATGAATTTTCATCAGTCATATGTCTTTCTCCAAGATCTTTCAAATTCTTTTCATTATTGGTTCAACCTTTCTAATTTTTCTTCCGGAGGCATTGTGATGTTGCACTCTTCGACCCATCATCTTCTTTTGTCAAGGTCATGTTCTTTTTCTTGCTTATCCATTTAACCGGAGAGTTGTGTTTTCATTCGAGTTCTCTCATCTTATCAAGTTTTGCCTGCTTCCTCAACCGGAGAGCTGTCTGAAATCTTTCTTACCCCTTGTGCCTCTTTCAATAGTTCCGGAGGCAGTATGTTGTTGATTTCATCAAGTATCATCCCATCTTCTCAAGTTCATGTTATATTCCTTCCATGTTCAATCGGAGTGCTGCCCGAATTCTGCCTCTCTCATCTTGTTTTAAACGGAGTGGTTTCGAATTCTATCTTGTCCATTAAACTCTTGATTTATGCCTTTTCAACCTTCAAGTTATCGTAATGTTCCTTGTTCCTCTTTTCTAACGGATTGTTTTCAACCTTGTTCATCTTCGTTGTGTTCTTTCTTTCATTTTGCTCAACCTCTCAAGGTTCTTTGGTTTCACTCGTTTGTCAAAGAAGCAACTTAGTTTTACCTCTCATCTTCCTCGTCCTTTTCCCTCCGGTGCCATCCTAGATCTCGGGACGAGATCCTCTCGTAGTGGTGGAGTGTTGTAACACCCGGATACAACTTTCCATATTCGTAACTCCGACTCTTGCCCTTTCCGGAGATGTGATTTATTATTTCCTTTGTGGTTGGGTTTTGTTTGTTGTTTTGCATTTTGTTTTTGTTATGCATCTCATCTCATGGCATCATCTGCATTTCATCCGCATGTTTTTTCAAAACTTGCATCCGTTCGGGTTCCGCCGGTTCTCTCCGTTGTCCGTTCCGAGTCCGGATACACTCGCACGCGCCCGCGGCACCTCCGAAATATTATTTTATAAGTGGCATAATAATGTTCTCGGAATGGGTTGCAACTTGTCATGCGGTCTTATTATAGTGTAGACAGACCGCCTGCCAAATTTCATCGCATTCGGAGTCCGTTTGATAGCTCAACCGTTAAACATATAGCGGTACCGTTGCCGGTACTTTCGTCGGACGTTTTCGGTCTCCGGAAACAGTTGCCGGGCTGCACTCTTCTCCTCTCCTCTCCTCTCAGCCCAACCACTCTAGCACAGTCCAAAACCCCCCTCTCCTCAGTCCACCTAGGTCCCCTAACCCCTCTCTCTCGATCGGATCCGTCGGAACGCGATCGGAGGCCTCGAAAACCCCTCCTAACCCCCCAAACCCTAATTCTGCCTATAAAAGGAAGCCCCCCCTTCCATTTTTGGCCTTCTCTTCCCTCCTCCTCGAAATCAGCACCCTCCCAGTCATCAGCCGCCGCCACCTCCCACCTCGGCCTCGTTTTCCTTGACGGCGGCCACCGCCGCCAAGTGGCGCGCCCCCACCAGCCACGCCACACTGAGCCTCAAGCCGCCGCCTCACAGCCACCCGCAGCCTCCACGCCGCCTGTCTCCCTCCTCTTCACTGCGGCCCCATGTGAGCCCACACTCGAGCCCGCCTGGGCCCGATCTGGGCCCCGAGGCGCTCTCCATCGCCGCCTTTGCCCAGCTGGCTCTCGCTTGGCGCCCGCCTCCGGCGCCTCCCGCCGCCACGCCGCCGCCTCGCCGCCTTGCAGCCCCGCCCACGCGACATCCCAGCCGACCCGCCCACTCTGCTCCTCCGCCGTGCTCCCTCTCTCTCCGTCGCCTCTCTCTCACGCTTTCTCTCTCCTCTTTTTTTCCCAGAGAGAGCCGCCGCGGAGCTTCCTCGTCGCCGCCCGTCGCGAAGTTGCCGCGGATCCGGGCGGAACGGGTCCGAGCGATCGGATCCGCCATCTCCATGTTCCTGCGACCTTCCCGCCGCCCTTGCATCTCGCCGGAGCCTCGCCATCCATGCCGTCGCCGCCATGGATCGGGATCCAGCCACCCGACCGGCGCCATTGACCACGTGGGTTGCACTAACGGGCCAAGGCCCATTGGGTGAGGCCGCCCCGAGCGCCTTCCTCTGTTTCTTTTCTGTTGGGCCAGCCTGCCAGATTCGGCCCTGTGTAGTTTTTTTCCCGTCTGCGATTTTGTCTATTAATCAGAGAATTACAGATTTGCAGAAAGACCTCAACTTCATGCATTTAATATCTCACTAACTGCATCGGTTTAAAATGGTTTAAACATGTAAATTGCTCAGAGAATTGTGTAGATTAATAATTTGCCACTTTCATCTATGTTAAAAATGTTTAAATTGATGTTTGCATTAATTTGCTTTTATGCCATGCTAAAATGTTTTAATTCATAACTAAATAACCGTAACTCGGAATTAAATGTTCTTTATATGTAAATGGGGTGGAAAAATGCCTAGATTAACAGGGTCTACTTTATGTTGCTGTTTAACAACTCTAAAATATGCTTTAGGTCAGATCTGTACCGAATCCATAATTTGCATATGGGGATTTTCCGGAATTGTTGTTTCTTATTTCCGGCCTCATTTAAACTTGCCTAAATAGCTAGTTTAATTATGCTCCACCTCTTGCCATGTTTAATAACATTTAATATTGTTGAGTACCTAACCGAGAGAGAACTAAATAAGTGTTGTGGTGTTCCGTCAATATGCAACTCGTTGCATATTGAGCTCCACTTAACTTGTAGTATTGTTTGTTGCACTTTGCCATGCCATGCCTCATTAAACCGGACATGCATCATATTTGTTTGTGCATCATGCCATGTTTATGATTGTGTGTTTACTATGTTGTTTGTTTCTTTCCGGTTTGCTTCTCTCGTTAGCTTCGGTTCGTTCCGGAGTTGTGAGGATTCGCTCGACCACGCCTGCTTGTCCTCTTCATGGACTCGTTCTTCTTCCTTGCGGGATTTCGAGCAAGATGACCATACCCTCGAAATCACTTCTATCTTTGCTTGCTAGATGCTCGCTCTTTTGCTATGCCTATGCTACGATGCCTACCACTTGCTATATCATGCCACCCACATTGCCATGTCAAACCTCTAACCATCATTTCCTAGCAAACCGTTGTTTGGCTATGTTACCGCTTTGCTCAGCCCTCTCTTATAGCGTTGTTAGTTGCGGTGAAGTTGAAGTTTGTTCCTTGTTGAACATGGAGATGTTGTTCCTTGTTGGAACATGTTTACTTGTTGGGATATCACAATATATCTTATTTAATTAATGCATCTATATACTTGGTAAAGGGTGGAAGGCTCGGCCTTATGCCCGTGTTTTGTTCCACTCTTGCCGCCTAGTTTCCGTCATATCGGTGTTATGTTCCCGGATTTTTGCGTCCCTAACGCGGTCGGGTGATTTATGGGACCCCTTGACAGTTCGCTTTGAATAAGACTTTTCCAAAGAAGGCCCAACATTGGTTTTACATTTGCCTCACCTAGCCTTTTTCCCTTGGGAGTCGCGCATCCCGAGGGTCATCTTTATTTACCCCCGACCAGTGCTTCTCTAAGTCTGGCCCAACCGAGTAGATCTGCGGGGCCCCTCGTGGCAACTCGAGGTTTGGTTTTACTCGTAGGATGTCTCATCCGGTGTTGCCTGAGAACGAGATATGTGCAGCTCCTATCGGGATTGTTTCACGATCGGGCGGTCTTGCTGGACCTGTTTTATTGCTGTGAAATGTCTTGTAGCCGGATTCCGAGACTGATCGGGCTTCCGGGAGAAGGTCTATTCGCCGTTGATCGCGAGAGCTTATCATGGGCTAAGTTGGGACACCCCGCAGGGTTTGATCTTTCAAAGCCGTGCCCGCGGTTATGTGGCAGATGGGAATTTGTTAATGTCCGGTTGTAGAAAACCCGAAGTTGATCTTAATTAAAATACACCAACCGTGTGCGTAACTCGTGAGTGTCTCTTTTCGGGTTGATCGAAGGAGAACACGGTGTTGGAGTTATGTTTGACGTAAGTAGTTTCGGATCACTTCTTGATCATAGTTGTTCGACCGTGCTTTTGCCTTCTCTTCTCGCTCTCATTTGCGCATGTAGCCACCATATATGCTAGTCGCTTGCTGCAGCTCCACCTCACTACCCTGTCCTACCTTTAAGCTTAAATAGTCTTGATCTCATGGTGTGAGATTGCTGAGTCCCGTGACTCACAGATACTTCAAAACCAGTTTGCAGTGCCGATGAAACCGTGCAGGTGATGCACCGAGCTCAAGGAGGAGCTCGATGAAGATCTTGTTCTTTGTGTTGTTTCGTTTCAGTTGATCAAGAGTGGAGCCAGTTGGGACGATCGGGATCTGTGTAGCATTTGGGGTAGTCTTCTTTTATTTTGGTTCCGTAGTCGGACCTTGATTGTATCTGTATGATGTAATGTTTTACTCATGTATTGTGTGAAGTGGCGATTGTAAGCCAACTATGTATCTCTTTCCCTTATGTATTACATGGGTTGTGTGAAGATTACCTCACTTGCGACATTGCTTTCAATGCGGTTATGCCTCTAAGTCGTGCTTCGACACGTGGGAGATATAGCCGCATCGAGGGCGTTATACTACCTCCGTATCTCAAAACAATTATCAAGTATCAAGTTGATCATAGCATCCAATTCACTTCCTATGATAGTTTTTATTATACCCAACTTGGATGCTCATCATTCTAGGACCAACTTTATGACCATAGCAAATACCATGCTGTTCTAAAAGACTCTCAAAATAATATAAGTGAAGCATGAGAGACTAGCAATTTCTTCAAAATTAAGACACCACCGTGCTCTAAAAGATATAAGTGAAGCACTAGAGCAAAAACTATCAAGCTCAAAAGATATAAGTGAAGCACATAGAGTATTCTAGCAAATTCTAATCAAATAGGCTTCTCCCAAAAGGTGTGTACATCAAGGATGATTGTGGTAAACTAAAAAGCAAAGACTAATATAATACACGACGCTCCAAGCAAAACACTTATCATGTGGTGAATAAAAATATAGCTCCAAGTAAAGTTACCAATGAACAAAGACGAAAGAGGGGATGCCTTCCCGGGGCATCCCCAAGCTTAGGCTTTTGGATATTATTGAATATCTTGGGGTGCCTTGTGCATCCCCAAGCTTAGTCTCTTGTCACCCTTTATTCCATAGTCCATAAAAGCTTTACCCAAAACTTGAAAACTTCACAACACAAAACTCAACAGGAAATCTTATAAGCTCCGTTAGTGAAAGAAAACAAAACTACCACATAAGGTACTGCAATGAACTCATTATTTATTTATTTTGGTGTTAAACCTACTGTATTACAACTTATCTATGGATTATAAACTAATTTATTGGCCATAGATTCATCAAAATAAGCAAACAACACACGAAAAACAGAATCTGTCAAAAACAGAACAGTCTGTAGTAATCTGTAACTAACGCAAACTTATGGAAATCAAAAAGTTCAGCCAAAATAGGAAGACCTAGGCAATTTGTTTATTGATCAGCAGCAATTGGAATCACTATTTTATCACGTTCTGGTGATTTTTAACAATTGTTTTCGTGAGCCGAAAGTTTCTGGAAATTACAGCAAGATCAAATAACTATCATCCAAGAAGATCCTATAGGTTTAACTTGGCACAAACACTAATTAAAACATAAAACCACATCTAAACAGAAGGTAGATGGATTATTTATTCCTAAACAGAAACAAAACCAAAAAACACAAAGAAAATTGGGTTGCCTCCCAACTAGCGCTATCGCTTAACGCCTTAGCTAGGCATAAAAGCAAGGATAGATCTAACGAGTGCCATCTTTGGCACTAAACTCATAAGTAGCACACATGATAGATTCATAAGGTAATTTGATTTTCTTTCTTGGAAAGTGCTCCATGCCTTTCTTTAATGGAAATTGGAATCTAATATTCCTTCCTTCATATCAATAATCGCACCAATCGTTCTAAGGAAAGGTCTACCAAGAACAATAGGACAAGAAAGATTGCAATCTATATCAAGAACGATAAAATCTACGGGCACCAAATTTCTATTTGCAATAATAAGAACATCTTTGATCCTTCCCATAGGCTTTTTAATGGTGGAATCCGCAAGGTGCAAATTTAAAGAACAATCATCAAGATCATGGAAACCTAGAATATCACATAAAGTTTTCGGAATCATGGAAACACTAGCACCCAAATCACACAAAGCAAAACACTCATAATCTTTAATTCTAATCTTTATAGTAGGTTCCCACTCATCATTAAGTTTTCTAGGTATAAAAACTTCTAAATTAAGTTTTTCATCATAAGATTGCATCAAGGCATCAACAATATGCTTGGTAAAAGCTTTGTTTTGACTATAGGCATGAGGAGAATTAACAACGGCTTGCAACAAGGAAATACAACTTGTTATAGAGCAATTATCATAATTAAATTCCTTGAAATCCGAGATAGTAGGTTCAACATTATTAGAAGTTGAGGATTCTCCAATCTCACTTTTATCAAATTTAACATTAAGATCTAAAGATTCTGAATTCTTGGGACGCCTTCTAGGAAAAGTTGATTCATAATCATTCCCATAATCATCAAAATTCATATTGCAAAACATAGATCTAATCGAGACGATCAATAACTTTAAGATCCTCATCATTATTTTCACGTAAACTAGAAGAACACGCCTTTATAAAGCTTTCTTTTTTAGCACGCAATCTAGCGGTTCTTTCCTTGCACTCGTCAATGGAAATTCTCATTACCTCGAGAGACTCATTGATATCATGCTTAGGAGGGGAAGATCTAATTTTAAGAGAATCAACATCAAGCGAAAGTCTATCAACGCTCCTAGCCAAATCATCAACTTTGAGCAATTTTTCTTCAAGCAAAGCATTAAAATTCTTTTGAGAAATCATAAATTCTTTCACACTATTCTCAAAACCAGAGGGCATCTTATTAAAATTACCATAAGAATTATTGTAGGAATTTCCATAATTATTAGAGGGATTACTAGGAACGGTCTAGCATTAAAATTTCCTCTATAAGCATTGTTTCCAAACTATTCCTACCAACAAAATTCACATCCATAGATTCATTATTATTCTCAATCAAGGAAGACAAAGGCATATCATTGGGATCAAGAGGAGTATTTTATTAGCAAACATCTTCATAAGTTCATCCATCTTTCCACTCAAAACATTGATTTCTTCTATAGCATGCACTTTTTACTAGAAGATCTTTCGTGTGCCATTGAGAATAATTAGCCATAATATTATCAAGAAGTTTTGTAGCATCTCCTAACGTGATTTCCATAAACGTGCCTCCATGGCCGAATCTAAGAGATTTCTAGAAGCAAAGTTCAAACCGGCATAAAATTTTTGTATGATCATCCATAAATTCAAACCATGAGTAGGACAATTCGAAGCATCAATTTCATTCTTTCCCAAGATTGGGCAACATGCTCATGATAAAGTTGTTTAAAATTCATAATATCGTTCCTAAGAGTGATGATCTTAGCGGGAGGAAAATACTTAGAGATAAAAGCATCTTTGCACTTGTTCCACGAATAAATACTATTCTTAGGCATGCATTTAAAACCAAACTTTAGCACGATCTCTAAGTGAAAACGGAAATAACTTCAATTTGACAATATTGTTATCCGTATCTTTCTTATTTTGCATATCACACAAATCAACAAAATTGTTTAGATGAGTAGCGGCATCTTCACTAGGAAGGCCGGTGAATTGATCTTTCATAACAAGATTAAGCAAGGCAGTATTGATTTCACAAGACTCATCATTATTAAGAGGAGAAATCGGAGTACTAAGGAAATCATTATTATTGGTATTCGAGAAACCACACAATTTGGTATTATCTTGCGCCATGGCAACAAGTAATCCAACACACAAGCAAATAGAAAAACGGCAAGCGAAAAAGTGAGGAGGAGATTGGGAAAGAGAGGGCGAATAAAACGGCAAGGGTGAAGTGGGGGAGAGGAAAATGAGAGGCAAATGGAAAATAATGTAAATGCGAGGGAGATGGGTTTGTGATGGGTACTTGGTATGTCTTGACTTGAGCGAAGACCTCCCGACAACGGCGCCGAAATCCTTCTTGCTACGCCTTGAGCTTGCGTTGGTTTTCCTCAAGAGGAGAGGGTGATGCAGCAAGTGTAGCGTAAGTATTTCCCTCGGTTTTGAGAACCAAGGTATCAATCCAGTAGGAGGCTCCTCAAAAGTCCCACGCACCTACACAAACAAACTGAGAACTCGCAACCAATGCAATAAAGGGGTTGTCAATCCCTTCACGGCCACTTGCGAAAGTGAGATCTAATAAAGATAGTATGATAAGATAAATATATTTTTGGTATTTTATAATATAGGTGCAAAAAGTGAAGATGCAAATAAAAGTAGATTGGGAGCAAATATGATAAGAGATAGACCCAGGGGCCATAGGTTTCACTAGTGGCTTCTCTCGAGATAGCATAAGTATTACGGTGGGTGAACAAATTACTGTCGAGCAATTGATAGAAAAGCGCATAGTTATGAGATTATCTAGGCATGATCATGTATATAGGAATCACGTCCATAACAAGTAGACCGACTCCTGCCTGCATCTACTACTATTACTCCACACATCGACCACTATCCAGCATGCATCTAGAGTATTAAGTTCATAAGAAAAAGTAACGATTAAGCAAGATGACATGATGTAGAGGATAAACTCATGCAATATGATATAAACCCCATCTTGTTATCCTCGATGGCAACAATACAATACGTGCCTTGCAACCCTTTACATCACACTGGTAAGTACACCGCAAGATTGAACCCAAAGCTAAGCACTTCTCCCATGGCAAGAAAGACCAATCTAGTAGGCCAAACTAAACTGATAATTCAAGAGACTTGCAAAGATAACTCAATCATACATAAAAGAATTCAGAGAAGATTCAAATATTATTCATAGATAAACTTGATCATAAACCCACAATTCAAATAATCTCGACAAACACACCGCAAAAAGAGTTTACATCGAATAGATCTCCACAAGAGAGGGGAGAACATTGTATCACTACAAAAATATACACTTCCGTGATGATACGTGTTTGTCACAAGAGGTCGCGTTTTTGTCATGCATGTACATCCATGACAAATTTATGACAGAATCAAGATAGTCATACCTGTGCTGTCGTAGAAGTGTTCGATGACATTACCAAAATTATCATCACGGAAGTGTCCACTTCCATGACGATAAATCGCGTGTCACAGTTGCTTTCGTCAAGTGTGACCGACACGTGGCATCCACCGTAACGGAACGCCGTTAAGCTATCACGTCGGGTTTTGGATCCAATAACCCGTTAACAGCCCCGACCAATGGGGATTTTCCGCGTGTAAAATCATCATTGGCTGGAGGAAACACGTGTCGGCTCACCGTTGGGACAGATGTCATCCACTCATTGGATGTATACGCCTATGATACGTCGACACGTGGCACGGCCCAACAGAGGCCCATTCATGTGAAAAGGCCGGCCCGTTTGACTTGGTCAAAAGGTGGCGGGCCGGCCCATGGAAAGCATGTTAACTGCATGTTCGCATATAGCCCATTTACAGCCCGCTAACCCAAGGCCCGTTACGCCCTATCCGAATTAGGCCTAGTAGCATCATCTGGGCCATCCAATATGATTCCAGGCCGTTTTCACTTCTGGCCCATGTATGGCCCATGACGTCTTTCGGCCCATATGAGGCCCTATGTAACTCTTGGCCTATTAACGGCCCGTGGTGAAACCGCCCGCAATGAACAAAGTATCACTTCACACCCACTAACGGCCCGTAATGAACGAAGGTATCACTTTATACCCATTAAGGGCCCGTTATTCGCTTGGGCCATTTCAAAGAAATGTTATCTTTCGGCCTTCTCGAGCCCATTTATTCTTGGGCTCATTTCAAAGATTCGCTTACTTACGGCCCGTTCGCTATTTTACGCTTGGGGCCAAATTCAGCCCGTGGTTACATCAGCCCGCTTGTGGTCCGTTAATATGTTGGGCCGTTTTCATAGCATCATCAAATACGGCCTATTAACGATGGCCCGTTATGGTCATACGACCCGTATAAGGCCCATTGATGATACGGCCCGTAGAAGGCCCATTGTTTCTATGGCCCGTAGAAGGCCCATTGTTTCTACGGCCCATAGAAGGCCCATTGTTTCTACGGCCCATAGAAGGCCCATTGTTTCTACGGCCCGTAGAAGGCCCGTTGTTTCTACGGCCCGTAGAAGGCCCGTTGTTTCTATGGCCCGTAGAAAGCCTACTGTTTCTACGACCCGTAGAAGGCCCGCTGTTTCTACGGCCCGTAGGAGGCCCAGTGCCACTACAGTAAATATTAGCCCATGGTTATTGTGGCCTAGTTTTAAAAAGAACTGCACTGACTGCAAGCAAACAAATAAACAAGACAACAAGGAAATAAATAAGCAAGCAATTTATGCTAGGCTATCACGGCTGTTACACATATTACATCCACTGGGCATCAAAGTTCGCCACCAGTGCAAATATAGGGAACAAAGCAGCATATCATATACACTGGTTGTCAAAGTTGGCGACCAGCGCAAATAAATGCCGCAAAAAAACAAATCCGAACTGAAACCACTTCGAAGATCTCAAGAAACAATATCCTGGGTACCCATAATGTCGGCAAGATGCTTAGTAAGCTTATTAACTTTCTCTTGTTTGGCGCTTAAATCCTCCAGTAACTTGTCATTGCACCAAAAATATGCATCTGAATTTCGCAGGACTTCCTCGGTCCTTCACTTCTGTCAGAGCACATCGATCGATGTCTTTCAACTTGAAGTTGAGACTCAAGAAGACGAACTGATTTAGGCAGCGAGTTTGAAGAGCTTGTGCCAGCAGTAGTGGCCAGTAACTCGAACACTACATCAAGACATGACTTTTGGGTTCCCTCACTGTCGTCAAGATAGTTTTTATCAGCTTTCTTGGAGACCAACAGGATGTCTCACTATCTTGAACCTTATCTCATTACTTCCTTTACCATTGGATAACGCAGATCTTTCTCCAATATTTTGTCCGCATTCTAAAAGAGAAACAAGGCACACATCACATGTTTACTATGTTGTATATGAAACTCATTTTGGTAAATGAGTTCAGAGTAAAGTGGACAGGATAACAAAGATGAAACAAACATATATCTATGTGTCATGGTCACTTTATGGTCTATATCATTCTAGTTTTTGTTGCCAAATCAAGATAGAGACATAGTTCAAATAATATTTGTTCAAGACAAAGCAGAATAGACAGAATATAAGTGTGGGTAACTATAGAGCAATAAAAACACTTGTAATGTGCATGACATGAGAACATAACTGTTTATTCAATTGAAACTGAAATCAACATAGAGCAGGTTACAACAAAGAAACCAAGAAAAGAAACAGGTTTAAAACATACATTGCGCCATTGGAGTTTCAATTCCATCCTTCAAATTTGAAAATAGTTGGTATGAGTAAATACAAGAATGCAAGAGCAAAGGAGCATGAACCATAGCTACGTAACCCGACCCGAGAACAAATCTTCTTCTCCTTTAAGCGTTGAGTTGGGATTCGAGTGGTGGTCCTCGTGCTTTGGGCACTGCAGTTCCTTACTAACCGCCGTGTTTGGGTGCTCTGTGGTGGAGACGGTGCTTGTGTCAACTGAACTGGGTTACTATCTGCCGGGTTGGGGTTAAAAGGGTGTAGCTGGTTCTCTGTCCAATTGGGTAGGGGTACAATCTGAGAGTCTGGGTTATGTGTGGTGGATCTGGTCCTTGGGCAAGTACAACCGTGGTTCTATCTGCATCAACTGGTAGCACAATCTTTTCTGAAGACCGTGTTGTTACTCCCTTAGATACTGCCATCACGCTCTCTAATTCAAATGGCTGATAAACAAGAAAAGTAATTGAAAGTATAGACATTGTATGATAGAGAGGTGCAATGGATAGTGGGGAATAAAAGAGGGCATGAAATAATTCATATTTATGTTGTCTAACCAAACAGGATAGCATGACACAATTTCACATATATGATGGCTAACTAAACAGGATAACATGACACAATTTCACATTATGATGGCTAACTAAAAAAGATGGAAAGACATAGTTCAAAATATGAGACTATGTAAACAGGATGACATGACATAACTATATAATGTGTTTATTAAATAGGTTGGCATGCCATAATTCACATACATTCATGGATAGAATGCCATAATTCTAAATATGATGACTGTAAACACTAAACAGGATGAGATGATATAACTATATGATGTCTTTATTAAATGGGTTGCCATGCCATAATTCAGATAGATGATGTGTATGTACTATGTAAACATGATGGCATGATATAATTCAAATATATGATTTATATAGTAAGCAAGTAAGCAGATGGCAATCTATATATGATGTAAAAACTAAGCAATGCAAGACAACATGCATGACATGGGTAATATAACCTCGCCAATTTTGAGCATAGACCTCGGGGAAATAGGACTAGTCATCGGTCTCGAATCCTCCTCGAGGAGCTCTCAGAGCAAGAAGATGTCTGCTTCAAAGCAGTAGCATTGTCTCTCTCAATACCTTGCTTTCACTCCAGATACTTCCATCACCGCTTCAAATGGCTGTTGCACAGAAGAGTAGTTGAATATACAAACGTTGTCGACAAATGGAACACGTAATACAAAAAATGATAGCATGATATAATTCACATACATGATGATTGGCTAAACAGCATGGCATTGCATAATTCACATATATAATGCCTTTGCAACAAGATATCATTGTATAATTCACATATATAATGTCTTGCAACAAGATGGCAATGCATAATTCACATATATGGTAATTAGACACTGAATGTGGCATTCACACAAAGCATGTCTAAACTAATCAAATGGCATAGCAATGCGAGACATCATACACACGATATGAGCAACATAACCCTGCCAAGTTAGAGCATACACCTCGGGGAATAGGACTGGTCATCTGCTCTAATCCTCCTCCGAGGAGCTATCCGTAACCAGCGAGATATGTGCTTCGTCGAGATAGCATAGTCTGCGCTCGTAAGACCTTTTTCACTCCAAATTTGCCATCACCGTGTCAATTGGCTTATGCACACGAAGAGCAGTTGAATGTACTAACATTGTTGACGAATGTAATATGTAACGAAAAAAAAGATGGCCTGATATAATTTACATATAAGATGACTGCTAAGCAGGATGGCATTGCAAAATTCACATATATGATGCCTGGCTAAACAAGGTGGCGTTGCATAATTCACATAAACGATGAATAAACTAAATGATGGCATTCGCACAAAGGATGTCTAAACTAAGAAGATGGCATATTTGATGTATAAAGTAAGCAATGCAAGACACCATATGCATGATATAACCAACATCAAGATGCCAAGTTAGAGCGAAGACCTCGGGGGTAAATAGGAGTTATCTTCTCTTCCGAATCCCCTCGAACGGATATCTTCCTCTCGATTACAATCCGAAATGCGTGGAGGGGGGGCTGCTTTGCGCCTACCATGGAGCGACGCTCTGCATGAAATTATATTGCCACGCAAGGCTCTTCTCTTTTGCTCTACATGTTCAGTTCCATTGTTTACAATAACTGTCATGCATCGGAATAAAACATAGTGAGATTATGTAAGGAGTGCATGCAGAAATCTAGAGTGATGGTAGCAACCTGTGGATAGACCCAAAACCAATAATAACAGGCAGATAATGGCTTCAGTTAATAAATACAGATAATGGCTTCTTTATTGTTTGTTTCCCACCCAACATGAAACTCATAGTAGACACCGGAGATTAACCAGATAGTAGATAGATACTATTGATAGCGGCCCCGATATGTACCCCACAACCATTTAAAAACTCAAGTTTGATCATTAGTTTGGAGCTGACTCAGAGTCTAATCGGTGAACAGGACGATAAAGCAGCATGTAATATTAAGCGATGCATAATGTAAGCAGACACGAAAGAGTGCGACCTCTCTTGCGGACCCGTGTAGTCCTCGAGGTCATCTACTCGGTTGATGATGGTAATGCAGTTTTCATGGCTGCCAGCGGCGGGGAAGAAGATCTGAGGTGGCGAAAGATAGTCTGGAGGCCGGATCCCTGCTCTGCTGGACCCTTCTGTCGTTGGAGCAGCTGAGCTGGGGTGGACAACGGCGCAGCAGGACCGGGACAAACCACGCAAGGTTTTCTTTGACAACTATCTGTAAGAGAAGTAATTCTGTAAGGGCTCGTTTGAATTGGAGGATTCCAACAATGCAGGGATAGGAAATAGACAGGAATAGGATAGGAATGCACGTGCAAAACAGAGAATTTAAAAACACAGGATTTCTGCCAATCTGGGTGTTTGATTCACAACAATTGGAAGATCACAGGATGCAAAGAAGCATGGTGAGATTATGTCAAACCACAAGAAAATTTAGGGTTATAATGCTATTATGCTACTATCTCTTAGTCTTGTGCTTCATGAATAGGAATTTGAAAAGGAGGACAAGTGAAAATTAAAATTCCTACATTTTTTCTTTCAAGGAGACACTAAAGGAACAAATCCGTGTGCTCAGTGGACAATATATATAACATGTAGAGTAAAAAAGAGATGCAACAAGTGTACAACCTCTTTGGCGAAGCCATGTCGATTTCAGCGTGATTGGGTTGGCCGGTGAGGATGCTCCGGCTGACTTTGCTGTCGGAGGAGGGGAAGAAGATCTTAGGCGTCTGGAGATGGAGCCCGAGGTACTGCTCCACCGTGATGGAGGGTTTCGCGTTGGAGCAGCTCCGTGAGTTGTACGACGCCGAGGATGAAGCAGACAAGAGAGACAACGAACAATGTTAACTGAGTGGAATTCTAATAGCATCTCCAATACATGACGAAAATACATAACCACAAAGTGCTAGATGTAAAATACATCAGCCGCTCATCATCGAACTTAACCGTCAAACTGAACTTAATCATTAAACTCGAACCTAACTGTCCAAACTGAATTTTGTCGTCGAAACTGAATTTTGGTGTCGAAACTAAACGCACTAGCAAGGTGAGGCTACACGTCGGTCGATCGACTTTTTCATCTCTGTCACCGATTTTGCAGCCGTTGGATACGAAATCAAGGGCCTCGGTTCATCTTCAACCTCCACCCCCGAGCTGCCACCACCACCGCCAAACAGCAGCCCCCGCCGCCGCAGCCGGCGGTGCGCCGCCCGCCCGCCTCAAAATACTCCCCACCGCCGGTCCGCCGCCCGCCATCCTCTAGCTCCCCCCGTGCCAAGCTTTTTCTCCGGCGATCCCCACGCCACCGCCCGCTAACGCCCGCCACCGGCGCACCACCGCCCCATCCTGAACCCTAAGATAGATAGTGGGTACCTCTCCGTGAGCCCCCCTCCCCCAAGGCTGGTTCTTCCTTCACCCCGCGAGCCCACCCTTGAAATCGATCGACCCAAAAGTCGATTCAGTCAATCAAGTGTAGCCAATCGAGCAGCATCGCAAGCAAGAGCAAGAGCAAGAGCAGCAACGCGAGCAAGAGCAATAGCAAGAGCAGACCAAGCAGGGACCGAGAGCAAGAGCAAAGAAGCAAGCGAAAGCGAAAAGCTAATGCAGCAGCAACTCCTATCGATGTGGACGCCGCCACCGAGGGAGCGACGCCGTGGAGGAAGTGGCCGTGACGCCGCCGTGGATGGAGCAGCGCCGTGTCGGCTCGGGCGAAGCGCCGCAGCACCGTGAGATCGAATCAAGAAGAAAATGCGCGATTAGTGTACAACCTTTTGGTGGCGCCGATTAGGCCGCAGCTTCATCCGAGGAAACGGTGATGATGATGCTCTTCCGGTGGTGCAGTGAAGACGGCGTGGGAATGGAGGTGGCGCAAAAGACGAGGGGAACGTCGGGCAGCTCCTTGGAGGTGGAGGACAGGGTGGCTGAACCGGCGGACGATGAGATCGATGACGGATCCTCATCCGCACGGTGGATGAGGGACGCCGAGGTGTTGCTGTGGACGACGCTATCGGGGAAGAAGCTCCGCTGGGTGGCGGACGGAGCAGGTGTGGGGTTTCTTCGCGGGTTTTCCGGCATCGTTGTCTGAATGGGTGGGCGGATGGGATGGCAGTGGGGAACCATGGCTTAGAGACGCGCTTGTCCGAAATGTGGGTAAGTTACGAAAGTACCCCCACCGATTTGAGGCTGTTCTTCGGTTCAAGGGTACCACGGGCATTTCGCGGTCGGGATTTCACAGAGGTGGAGTTTTCGCGCATTGTAATTTCGGAATAGCAAGGCGCTGGTTGAGATGGAGGAGTTGTCGAGCACAACGAGACAGATATATCTTAAATATTTCGGCTAACAAGGCGCTGGTTGAAATTTCCTGACAAGCCTAACGGTAATCGTGTACCAAATCAATGCGCACTACAAATGTCATTCAAAACTTCAATTCATGTTATGTTCAATTAAAATATTTCGCTACGTGTATAATGAATGCAACCTACTACTCAAATGAATGTTTTAGTGCATTCCAAACGATATACTACCGCTTCAATATGAACTAAATTTGAATAAGATCTACAGAATGATTGTTGTGAAGTCAAAGCATTTGAATTCGCTTTCTCTTTTAATAAGATCTACAATCATCATTATTGTCAAGTTAAACCATCGCTTGTGTATTATCTTCACAGCACACCACATGATCAGATCGAGTTACATATGAACTATGTGTACTATATGAACTCGAACTAGATTTTTTGAATCCACTTTATTTTGATTTCAAATCACATTACATTTCTAGCTCTAGCTAGATCTTCATAATCTAAACCATGTCTCATATGTATAATGTGTTTATCACATTATGTATGGTGCCCCGCCCCCTACGCCTACAAGTATTTAGATGTGAGTTGCAAACACCACACATTACCACAAATTCAAATAAAATGTGAGAATGTTCGATATATAGTATTGTTTAGATTGCTCGATATTTAGTTGTAAGCTGCAAATGCCGCACATTATCTCAAATTCAAATAAAATGTGAGATTGTTTGATGTATAGTATGGTTTAGATTGTTCAGCATTTAGCTGTGAGTTGCAAACGCCATGCATTATCACATTATGGTATAACATGTGCACAAAGACGTGTATCACCGCTATATTCATGCATGCAATGTTTAAAACACTATGATCTCCTATTCAAATATATGAATCCGCTTTCATATCAAATTATGATCTTTGTTAGTCTCTTACACCCACACAGTCCTCTAACCTTTGTAGCTACCACTAACTTTCTCTCGCATGCATGCACGCCCTCCTCACCCTCCCCTCCCTCGCATTCTATCCACGGGCACATTCATTTTTTCCTTTAGATCGTTCTCCCGAGTCTCCACAACTCCTTTCCGACACACACCGATCGATAAACCTCTCCAAGAATGCCTGCCTACAAGATACACACACAGCTTCAATCTCCTCCTTTATGTGTCCTTGCCTCGTGTCTCTCATATGGTCGACACACGTAAACTCTCACCCCTCTTTAATCGATCTCACAACCGCACACTCCTCCCCTATCCAGCTAGTAGTTGGGCCTCTCGCACCACCTCCTAGATCCATTCTCTCTGATATCCGCCTCATTGGGCCTTATTTGCCTCTAACAAATGGACGTACACCGACCGATCTCTCGCTATACATATAGCCAGCTAGGTCCTTCTAACTCGTTTTTACCCACACATCGATCGATCTACCTCATTAGTTGTGTCTCTCCCTTCCTCCAACAAACAACAATTGATCTACCAATCTAGTTAAGTTTGCTTACCAAACACATGGTTCCCCTTCATCATCCATGGATGTGTCCCGACAGATCTATCACGCTCAGGCACACACAGAAACACATCCCCACTCTTATTGATAACATTGCAGTTCCACCCTCAGTTTTTCTAGTAGGCCTCTCCCAACATCTCCGAGAAGCAACTCCATCACCCATCCAACACTCTACCCCTCCCCCTCCCTCTCCCTCCCTCTCTCTCTCCTCTCTCTCTCTGTCCCATCATATTTCCCGTCCTTCAGTTATGTATGGATGTCGACCGATCTCCCTCATGACATAGTTGGGTCTCTCCTTCTCAACACATATACGAGTCGTTCTACCTCTATAGTTAGGCCTCTACCTACCCCTCCCCCACACACACCGATACATCAAGCGCTCTAGTCATGTCTCCCTACCACACACAAACTTGACATGTGCCCTCTAACGTTCCAGTAGGCCAGTCTCCCTATATCTTTGACTTGCACACACACATGCAATTTCGATGGCTCTCTTCATCGATCTTGCACCCACCCGTACTTGATCCTCTCTTTGACTCTATCGATAGCTATGACCCCTCCCTCTCTTCTCGTGGATTGCCCGACCCTCTATGTATGATATGGATAGGCCTCCATTTCACACACATTGCATGCAAAATTTTGTTTGAGATGTCATCGACACATATTCCCACAAATAATTCACGAAATCAACCTCCCACCTCACCCCCACCCCCCACCACAAAACAAAAAACACTCACGAACGCAATTTGTATCTCTCACACACACCCACGTAGGTGGGGGACATGCACGAAGAGAAGAAGTGCATGCACGGCGCACATACTCCCGTCTCTTTCCCAACCACACCCGCTCGGGTACACGGTGGAGCTCTTTCATCGAAAAAGGCAGCCCACGTGGTAATTTGGCACGGTAATGGTTGTCCACTTGGTGCAGGGAGGATCGCCTACCACGGGTGAACAAACAAATTGCGACTTGACGCAGAATGTTAAATTAAAAAGAGGCAAACCATGTGGGGCCTACCTTAGAGGCAAGGCTCTATACACTAGAGTACTTTTGAGTGTCCCGTCAACTCAGAACGAGGAGAAGCTTGCTTAGCACGCCGCCTCCCCATACACGGCGCGGTGGCTCGCAGGATGAGGTGAAGCTTGCTCCTCCCTCGCCCATGCGCTGCTGGCTCGCAGGACGAGGAGATAAATTTACTACTCCCTCTGCTTACTCCTCGTCCCTACTACCTTGGTTATAGAGATTATATCATATTGTTTGGAATATATATGTCCTTAGTAGATTTCAATATGAACTACTAGTACATACTCCAAACACCGATGTATATAGACGTATTTTAGAGTGTACATTCACTCATTTTGCTCCGTATGTAGTAGCACTCACCCTCGCCGACCTCGACCCTGCACGTGGTGGACGTGCAGCAATTCATTCGGTCTCATATAGCCGTAACGATATATACTGCACTACCATTATTGCTCGACTTCCAAGAGGCTAAGAGCCAATCGCAAGGTTAATATTTTGGAGATGCCAAGCGCAAGGTTATAGGAGAACGAGTAGTAGGTGCCGCGTCATTTATAAATATATTTTTTCTTCAAGGCACGTATGCAATATGATAGGTTCATATGGAGAGAAAAGGAAACCGCTCCACTATATACATAGTCGATGGGCCAGCCTACACGGTTGCTTGTCGGGGTTGCTCTCTTCACACTCTCTTGCACAAAACGATCGTGGCCACATCTCTAACATCCCGGCGGATCATGTCCGCTTGGGGAAGGGGTGGATGCTTAGTGTAGATGCGGTGTCCGTCGCCGACGGTGAAAACCCACTGTCGGCACGTCCCGATCAGGGGTCCCCGCCGTTCTCTCTCACAAAGCCGGTGAGGTTGCCTTCGTCCCTTGCTCACTGCCGCTGACGTGGGCAGTTGCCGCCTCCGCCGCCTCCTCAAGGTCGAGCTACGCCCCTCGTGTACAACTCTCTTTACAGCCGGCTTGCACCATCGCTCCAGCTGCCCACATCACTCCTCGTGGATATTTCTACTTTTGCCCCGCACATACCGACACCTCTCTGGCTTCTACGTATTGTATTTGTGATGAGTTTATGTCTCATCAACTAGTCCTAGTAATTTTATTCTAATCATGCTTCTTCAATTTCTTTGCCACAGGATGCTCATCTCGATTTTGGTGAAACTGCACAAAATGATCCGATGGTCAAAAGGTTGCAAACTTCATTTATTAGGAAGCTCGAACGCTGCCAAAGAAATTGAAGACTGGTCGTGGTTCACGGTTCAAGGGCTAGGGACTGCATGGATCGCTTTTTTCTTTAGCTGCCTCTGCTCCAAAATAAGTGTCAACTTTAGTAGTACAACTTTGTACTAAAGTTTGCACAAAGTTGAGACACTTATTTTGGAACGGAGGGAGTACATATTTGCTATGATCTGTCAATCATTGAGATGCAATAACATGCATGTTAGTCTCCTTTGTATTTTATGAAATGTTGCAACGGGCAACCTTGGACGCAAGAAACATGTAACAGGAGCTGGAAGCTTCATAGCATTGTACAAATTTATCTCGCTGATAAATTACAAGACGCATTAGTACTATACTAGTACTTCCTCCGTTCCTAAATATAAGTCTTTGTAGAGATTTCACCATTAACCACATGCGGATGTATATAGATGCATTTTAAGTGTAGATTCATTCATTTTGTTCCGTATGTAGTTCACCTAGTGGAATCTCTACAAAGACTTATCTACTAGTAATAGCTAGCCCCCACTACTAGGAATTCTCTATCCTCTCCTTGAGCCACATCATCAGAATTGACGTAGCCGTTAGATGAAGTAAATCAGTCATAATAGCCGTCTGATCTAGATGTTGAGAGGCTCAGCACTAAGCCACATGCAAGCATGCCGAAATACCATGGCACATGCATGGTAGTGGGTTTTAAATCACATCAACATATCTGCATGCAAGCATGCACCGGTAGCATGCATGTAAGTGAGCTTTCAAGTCCCATTAACTTGTCAAAAAGAAAAATATAATCCCATTATGCAGTAGGAGTTGGCTGATCTTTTTTCCTTATGTGGGATGATCTAAATGATGATGGGAGTTTATTTAGTTTGGCTAACACATTTGTCATGCGATTATAGATTTTTTTAGTTCTATGAAATCGATAATTTTGCGCAGAGAGATATACCGTTGTTCCATGGCAACGAAAGGTGGACTCATCTGTAATATTTAGGAACGGAGGGAGTACTATGTAAAGAGTTAGGTGTCGACGGTGATAGTGTGAGGTGGGCCATGTAATCACCGAGCCTGCGTGTTTTCACCGCTCTTGCACTCCTCCGCTGTAAGAATGGAGAAAATTGTAATCTACTACCTCCTTTCACGAAAGCGTGGGACATCCAAAGAGTCCTACCACCTCAAGAATAAAGACCAATGAGCCACAAATCACATAGACCCAGCAGAAGAATTTGAAGGACGAAGCAACCATCACTCTTGCGCCAGTGAGAGGTCGCGTCCGCTCTGCTCGGTATGAATGCGGCACCGATTCTTTGAGCGGCGCCGACTGCTTGGCGGGAAGATGCATGGCGGTGGAGGGCTTTGGGTGGGCGTGGCTGGTCGAGCGGGCGTGGCAGCTGTCCGCATGTCCCAATCAGACACGCCTGAAACGAGAGGATGCACCTACTCTCTGCTAAAATCGTACACTCTGCATCACACACCATATCTCTCAGGAGTAGGTCGATCTGTCGCACTCTCTAACACACACATGTTGTTAAACACACACACGCACCTTGGTCCCGCTGCACCTTCTAACGTGACTTATTACACCTAGATGGAGGGAGTAGTAAGTATACGAGATACGGTGGCACACCGACTTAAGTCGAATACAAGTGCCCAAAATTTGTGTGCATGTTATAATAAGGATTCACTTAAAATAGTACATGAGCTAACAGAGGATCAATTGGACAGTGTTCCCAGCAAGAGAGAGATGTGAGGTAGTAAGATACACCGCTAGCGCTTTTAATTTTTCTTATTAATTTGTTTGTTTCACCCTCTGACTGGTGGGACCCAACGTACTACGTGGAGAGAGGTAAGGTGACTAAGGTGCATTATTTTTGCACCACCATGGATAGTCTTACCACCAAAGCCACATGACATGATTATGATTGAAATCCTAATGACTCCCACACACACATACACACAAAAAACACGGCATGTGAGGGAGTCCCGGATTAGGGGGTGTCCGGATAGCCGAACTATCGTCACGGCCGGACTCCAAGACAAGCTTGGCGATACGGATATGTAGATCTCCTACCATTAACCGACTCTGTGTAACCCTAACCTATCCCGTGTCTATATAAACCGGAGGGTTTTAGTCCGTAGGACGAACAACAATCATATCATAGGCTAGCTTCTAGGGTTTAGCCTCCTTGATCTCGTGGTAGATCTACTCTTGTACTACCCATATCATCAATATTAATCAAGCAGGAGTAGGGTATTACCTCCATCGAGAGGGCCCAACCTGGGTAAAAACATTGTGTCCCTTGTCTCCTGTTACCATCCGCCTAGACGCACAGTTCGGGACCCCTACCGAGATCCGCCGGTTTTGACACCGACATTGGTGCTTTCATTGAGAGTTCTTCCGTGTCGCCGCCATCGTAGGATGCCTCATCTCGCCTTTTAAAGACGATACCATCGCCAAAGGAGCCTTGGCCGCCGCACTCTTCGCTAGGTGGTTTTCTTATGACCGCCATCCGCCATCACCGACGATGACCTCTCGAGTCATCAAAACCAATCTCCATGTCAATTCGAACTTGCCGAATAGTTAGATCCGATCGAGCTCTCCTCCGAACGAGCTCTTGGATCGCACGCCGCTCGAATCGCCACAGACACGACCGGATCGGGCCTAAAACCGATCCGAGAGAGATCAACTCTCCCTGTGCTACCCATCGGATTGTTGTGATAGAGGAGCAATGCGGCGATTCCTCTTCTATCTTAAGGACTAGCTACGCTCGATTCCCGATCCCTCCATGCTGGATTCCCGCAGAGGATGGATGTCGATCAAGCCTGAACTTAAAGTCAGCGCGGGTTAGACTCATTGATAACACTCAAAATCCAAACTTTCGATTTCGAAACTTCTCGCCCCGAGTCCTAAATTGACGGGTTCCGATCCAGATGTCGGTGTTCATGGGATCCCTAACCTCGCGACACTACTTTCAAGAGTGCTCGATAACGGTAGCCTCCGTACCTCTTAATGACATTATAAACAATCGCGACGCGACGGGTCGGATTGCTAAATGGGCCATAGAGCTCCTTCCGCTCGATATAACTAATAAGCCACGATGAGCTATTAAGTCGCAGGTTTTGGCCGACTTCCGCCGATGGATCAAGTCGAACTCCCTAAAGAGTACGGCGATACTCCAATTCGATCATGCACTTTGACGGCTCCAAAATGTTGGCGGCCTGGGTCAAGGTCGTCCCGACGCCCCCAACCGGGACACAGTCCAATACGCCCTTCGATAATGTATACGGACTCCAACAACGCAGCCGAATACGAGGCCCTTCGCACGCCTCCGGATGGCGCTCCATGGGCATTAAACGCCTATAGGTGCGCGGATTCAACTCGTGATATCTCAAATAAACGGAGACTTTGATGCCAAAGATCCAAAATGGCAGCATACCGCAATGCGGTCCTAAAATGTCAAGACGGTTCAAGGGCTCAAATTTCATCATATAGCCCGGATAACAACCAGCAGCGGACATATTGGCACGCATCGGTGCAAAACGCGATGCCGCCCCACCCAATATCTTTCGAACGGCTATTCAAGCCATCCGTATTATGGGAAGGGAGTCCGCAATAACAATTGACCCAACCGCACCGCTCGACGCCAACACTTCGACACAATCGGAGGCCCCGCCACCGAGATAACACCGCCCACTAAATAATGGCGGTTATCGCCTCGCGGATCGGAACCATTCCTAGCCTACCTAACTAGGCAGGAACTCCCCAAGACCAAAATGAGGCTCACTGATAGTACGGCGATCTAAAGCCTATAAAGTCCATGAGGAGAGCTTTATAAGAAAAGCACCACCGAGTCCTTCAAAGGTGTATCTCCAAAGAGGAAGGGCGAAACCTCCCGGCTGAAATTCATGCCGACTGGTGGGCACCACGCCGCAGCCCGGCCCTTGTAGGCAAGGCCTTCCGACATGATTTTATTGGTCGACGGCCGGCGGCACGCCAAGCAGGATCTAGTCCAACGATGCGTCGGTTGCCAGCTTTTTGCTAACCAAAGCCACATGCCACCCACCGCCTCAAAACAATACCCATCACCGGCCGTCATGTCCGGGGCTTGACATGGTTGGACCCCTTAAGGGAGGAACCCACAAGCAAAAATACCTATTGGTCATGGTGGATAAATTCACCAAATGGATAGAGGCCAAACCTGTCAAACGGCGTAATTCGGACCAGTGATAGACTTCATATCGGGTAGTGCACCGTTACGGTGTCCCCACAAGATCATCATCGATAACGGCACCAACTTTACGGCCGATGAGGTCAAATTATGGTGCAAAACATGGGCATCAAGCTCGACACGCCTCCGCCTATCACCTCAAACCAACGCCAAGTCGAACGAGCAAATGGTCTAACCATGAGCGCATTAAACCTGCACTAGTGCGGTCCTCAAGGAATCTAACACGACCGGGTTGAGGAGCTCGACCACGACTGGGGGCTGCGGACCACGCCAATCGACTACGGATTCACACCATTCTTTATGGTGTACGGCGCAGAGGCAGTCTTGCTTTGCAATATAATACATGACTCACCTCGCGGCGCATGTATGAATAAAGAGAAGCCGAGCTTGATCGGCAGACAGTTTGACGCATTGGAGGAGGAGCGCGACGTGGCAAAATCTCGCTCGCATTCTATCAACAGCAGCTCAAGATATCAAAGCAGGGAAGTATGGGCCAAAGCTTACAACGCTGGCGAACTAGTTCTACGCCACGGACAAGAAAAAGGACAAACTCAAGCCCAAATGGGAAGGTCCTTTCATCATCGACAGGTCCCGACCGCGGAGCATACCGTCTCAAAACGATCGGATAACCGACTCGAGCCGAACCCATGGAACGCAGCCTGCCTATGAAGATTCTACGCCTAAGTGTCGGACTCCAAGTTCGCCTCCTTCCTCCGCCCACATTTTCTATTTTTGTTGTATTTTATTTCTCCTACCAACTTCTTCTTCTTGAAGCCTCTAGAGGCTCGCTTATGCTTTTTTCAAGACAGACTTAACGCGCTGTCCGCTGCCATTGTACTCGGGGCTTCTTTAATGTAAGCTTATTTATACGGGCTTCATGCCCAACACATGCTAAACTTCCGCATGTACCTTTTATTCACCATTATATGCATCGATATGACTTAAGTTTTGGCCAAGCTGGGTTGTTTGGCTCTGTGCTTACCCTACATTCCCGATTGTTCGCTAGGTGGTAAAGGAGCACCTCTACGATTGTTACTGCCGGTCAGCCGGATGTGTACCTCAGACTGGTGAAGCCGAAGCTAGCGTTTTAAGGGAATATTCGTCGGCGAACTGAAAGATGATTTTAACTATTTACCCATCTGCCCCTCGATGATTTTCTGCTTTAATAGCAGCTTTGACATGCACTTTAGGGCATGCATCCCAAATGAAAGGAACCCTTAATGTAACTATTCTCCTGAAGATGTTTCTTACTACCCATGTAATATAACATAACTAGTTGGGCACTTGTCCGACATAAAGCAACAATGACCCCTACGCCTTTGTCTCCATGCATACCCGGTTCTTATATAACCACGAAGGTATTCGGACACACTCCGACTATTGGGTCCCGAGGTCGGGCTTAAAAGGTCCACTATGACAAACGATCTACAATCCGCTAGAAGACATTTTTTCATGTCATATTTTTACATAGTCAACTCAACTCATTGTATTCCTGCTCAATGCCATCTAATAGGCTATCTAATTTACAATCTTGTTGGGAATACTTGGCACCAGTTCTACTTGGTCGTACACTGTCGACAGGATCTCCATCCCATCAGCCCCACAGTGTCCGACCTCGCCATGTGGTTTGGGTCACCTTCGGTACCGCTGCCTTTACCATGGCCCAGCCTCCTCGGCGCCTTTGACGGCAGCCGATATCTTCCATAGTCGGAAGCGCCACCGCGTTCCTTGAAGCCGCTTCCACCAACTCCCCAATGCCTTCGGCAGGGAGATAGATGGCCACAAGGCTCGGCCGATGCCTTTCATCACCGCCGGACTCATTCGCAGTACCGACGTAGTTCGGGAAGAAGATCACCCAAGAACTGGCATCTCCTCCTCGTGACAACCTGTGAGCAAACCTACATACATGTTTATGTTAGTCGCCTTCCTCGCCGAACTCTTTTAATGTTCGCCAAGCACTTATCGAAAATGCCGCGACGAAGCCGATTCTCCTTTACGGAGTCGATAACCGGGCACGAACATCCTTCGCTCTCACCCAGCTTGGTGTTGGCGCCTTGAGGTTATTTTTCTCCGCCGCACCCTCGTAAGCACGCCTCGCCGCCTTTAGCCGACGCAAGAGCTGCTGCTTGTCCGGATCTAGTCCGCGCCATCTGCAATATTTTTGTCGATTTACAAACCCGCCGCACTTCATAAACTATTTATCTTTTGAAGCGATATTACCGTAAGGTCATCAGGGCTCCCCTCAGAAGCGGCTAGTGCGGCCTCAAGTTGGGCCTTGCACTCTTCAAGCTCCCCGGACAGTTGGGTATTCTTTTTCAGAAGATCCTCAGATAATGATGATCCTTAAATCAGTTATTCTAACTATTTTAAGTCTCGGGGCTATCGCATATATAATCAGAAAATTTCCTTACTCAGATGTCCTTTACATACCGCCCGCGGCTCGCTAGACCATCTTGAGCGGCACGGAGGTGCGATCTCCTAATCGAAGGCATTCAAGGCCTCCCGGGAGAAACATGCGCCACGAAGAACTGTCCGCGGCGCCTGTGATTCAAGGCGCCTCCACTCGGAGTTGGTGGCGGACAACCTGTCGGCATCCTCTCGCCGGAGGAGCATCCGACGACGCCTCGCCCTCGCCTCAGCCTCCGGACCCGGCTTTGAAGCCTGCCGGTGAAGGTTCGATTGGCAACCTCTCCAGACTTCACCCCCGCGAGCGCTTTTTTCCTGAAAAGAGCACCAGCGTTAGTACGCATTCCAGAATCAATCTGGGAGTATGGTGACACGCCATACCGCTATGCGGGCGGAGTTTTGATCCGGACCGCACTTCTTTTTAGCTCACGAGGCCGCCGCCCTTTGTTGGCCAGCCGCTCGGCTTCCTCGCCTCAAGGTACCTCCCCGTGACGCACCATTGGTATACAGTGATCAAAAATAAGCATGGATGGGTCATTATCAGGGCTTTGGGATTTCGGTCTCAGTTACCTGTGAGGCTGGAAGTATTCCGGGGTAATCAGCCGTAATGGCAACCAAGGCATCTTCGATGCTAATTTGGTAGAACACCTCGTCGATCAGCTCCACCTTTATATCCGGATCCTCTTCGGAGGACAGATCGAGGGACCGCTCCGGATCCTCGGGTTGTGGGGCCGGGCTGTGTATCTTCTCCATAGTCTGGCGCAGTTCCTGCACAAAAACCATGAAATGAGATATTTAACCATGGGAACATGGATCGTACAGGTCACAAAGATGTTTGCTTACCCAGCTTCGAGGATTATTCAAGAAAACTCCTTCAGGGATTGACGTGGAGGAAATCCTCCTCTCCTTTATACATGGCGCATAAGATCTTCACCAGTTCGGTGACCGATCCCGCCCTTTGCGGCCGTGGCGAGTGGCGCCGCCCTCCTCGTTGAAGTCCCACATGGGTGGCCCCTATATTGGAGCCGGCTGCACCCCTCATAATACGATTGCCATGACTCCAATCATGGTCAATCCAGCATGAGCCAAGAACTTTATTCGCTCATCGACAGAGGACATCCGGTCATTTTCTCCGGGGCCGAGGGCTCCAGCTTAGGCGCTTCTTCTGGAGCATTGCTGAACACCGGAAGGCCGACACGAACAGATCCGCAGCGGGACGCCCTCCATGTAAAACCATTCCAAAGGCTAGTCTTGGACGCTTTTTTTGGGGTTCCGGATAGGTATCCGTCCTCGCGATGCGCCATAGCTCGGCTTCGCCCACTTGATATATTGACCCTCATGAGAATGGGGTACTAGGCAGAATATTCTCTTCCACAGCCCGAAATGAGCCTCGACGCCCAAGAACAGTTCAAGAAGGGCCACGAAACCCGCGATGTGCAAGATGGAGGCAGGAGTAAGATGGTGCAATTGAGGCCGAGAACTCCAAGTGCCCCGGAGAAACAGATGGATTGAAATCTGAGTCCTCTTACTAGATAAGAGATGAAGCATACCCGCCTCCTTTAGAGGGATCGGGCGCCTCCGCTTGCTTTCCGCCCTTGTAGGTGGCATGTCCGCTCGAACTGAACCATGAAGGCCGGGGAAGAAATCCTTGGCTTGAGTATAACTAGCTCATTGCAAGGGACCGAGCATCTCCCAATTTCCGGCTGAGGGCTGATAGCGAGAGGAGGAGCCGCCGACCGTCCATGATGGAATGGGCGTTGGTCAAGCGCGCCCGATGAAAGCTCGCAAAGGAGGGATGGTGTGGCTCAGATCTAGATCCTCTGCCTTTTATAGGCGGCTCATTTGTGCGGCTAGGGGTAATTGTAAAAATACCTGGCTTTTCGATTCATTCAAACACGTGAAGATTGCCATTATTGGGCATAGAAGCCAAGGAGCGCAGCATTTATCAGCAGCCGGACACTATTCGACAAGTATATGGAATTTGGAGAAGAACCCGCCTCGCAATGCCGAAGACAATCAACGCGCCAGACTCATCGTCATTGAAGCCTGGTTCAGAGGCTACTGAGGGAGTCCCGGATTAGGGGGTGTCTGGATAGCCGAACTATCGTCACGGTCGGACTCTAAGACTATGAAGATACAAGATTAAAGACTTCGTCCTGTGTCCGGATGGGACTTTCCTTGGCGTGGAAGGCAAGCTTGGTGATACGGATATGTAGATCTCCTACCATTGTAACCGACTCTGTGTAACCCTAACCTATCCGGTGTCTATATAAACCGGAGGGTTTTAGTCCGTAGGACGAACAACAATCATACCATAGGCTAGCTTCTAGGGTTTAGCCTCCTTGATCTCGTGGTAGATCTACTCTTGTACTACCCATATCATCAATATTAATCAAGCAGAGTAGGGTATTACCTCCATCGAGAGGGCCCAACCGGGTAAAACATCGTGTCCCTTGTCTCCTGTTACCATCCGCTTAGACGCACAGTTCAGGACCCCCTACCCGAGATCCGCCGGTTTTGACACCGACAGCATGCCTGTCACACGAAAGCAGGAATGTATAAATTTTCCTCTCGTTGAACATAACGGGAGGGTTGTGTAGCTGGTTAGCCTGTTCGCTCATCAAACTTGAGGTCTCGGGTTCGATAACTACACTTGAGCATAATTTTTGCCAGAGGATTCTTTGACCGGTCAAAATGTTTTCTAGGGTTTGCACGCTCACACACTCTCTCTCTCTCCAAAGATATATATACACGCTGGAGCCTCAACGCTAGTAGTTGCTCCGCCACACTCTCGCCTCTCCCGCTGGAGTTGGATCCTCGGCCAGAAGTTGTTGCTCTTCACACTCTCCCGCCTCTCCAGATCTAAACAAGACTTCGCTGGCCTCTCTCTCCTCACCTGCTGCTCAAAGAGCGGAAGGATTCGTCCACGGAAGGAACGAGGCTTAACGCCGCCGCCGTGAGGGAGGGAATCCACTACAAGGCGCTGTTGTTCACTTTTCCACCCAAAGAGCGGGCGCTGGAGGGCCTCCGACCCTTCTTCTTCACCGTCGTCCGTCGCCCACCGAACCACGCCCCAAGAACCTTAAGGTATATTTTACTTACTCCACATGCATTGCTCTAGCTGCATGTATACCATGAATCTAGGACGTGGTTCAAAGAGGAAAGGAGTGGGGAAAGTAGGGAAAAGTTGTATATAGCATGAATCTAGGACGTGGTTCAAAGAGGAAATGAAGGGGAAAGTTTTATAGCATGAATCTAGGATGTGGTTCAAACAGGAAAGGAATGGGGAAAGTAGTGGGGAAAGTTGTATCGCATAAATCTCAGACGTGGTTCAAAGAGGAAAGGAAGGGCAAAAGTACTAGTTCAAAAGGAAAGGAAGGGACAAGGTGTAGAGTTTGAGCAGACTAGATTTGTCTGCGCTCACATAGGAAAGGTGTCTAAAGATAACAAAACTGGGACCAACACAAATATGCTCCTTGGTTGTTTGTTCTTTGTTGCAACAGACTGCATGACCACAAGACATTGGTAGATGCACATGGTGCTGGTGCATCCACTATCCTGCAACTCATTAGCTGTTGTTAATCTATGGCCCTGCTTTGGTTAAAACTCCCTAGTCCCTACCTTCTTGGTTCCAGGGACTAAACATGGACTAGAGGTTATTAAATGACATGATAAAAGACCATGTTACCCTAGTAATGAACTAATAGAAACAAGGTGCGATGCGTGTGGGGCAATGTTGAAAAGTCTCAAAAGACTCCTCGGGTCTTTCTTTAGTCCCAAATGCCCACTTTTAGTCCCGAAAAGTCCCTCCTGTTTGGTTTAGATGTGACCATACGTAGTTTTTTAGTCCCTACACCAAAATGTCCTCAGAACCAAACACCCTCTAATAATGCCGCTGAAAATTGATGCAATGCCACGCTTAAAAGCAAATTACATGTTTAACTAATTTTGTTGTTAATATAATCTCTATGTTAATATTAATCAATGCCACCGCTTGAGAAATGCTACTTGTCTTGCTTTCTTTCCCATTTAGATAAGGTAGATGCTTCTTTTTTGTTGGCTTCGTCATCCACCGTTATTGACCACTAATTGTTTTCTTTGCACCTCTGTAAACAGGGTTATCTACTTCACCTGTTGCCATTGTGACCTTTTGTTGCACCGCACAAAACACTTTTGTTTTAAGAGTGTTTTGTGCAGTTTAACCAAAATGTCACACTGACAACGTTGCTTGATTGCTTGATCTTAGTGGAACTGCACAAGAGGAGATCTTACTTCCTATCCGTTAAGGCGGATTTGGTTCAGATCTTCTTCTTATGAGTTGTTTGAATTCGCATCATGAGAGGTCAAGATTAGCCTTCTTTCACATGATTCTCGCAAGGTGCTTTCATATGTTGTGCTACTTGTACGATAATGTTGCTTGATTTTAGTGAACTGCACAAATGGAGACAAGACTTCCAATCTGTATGTGCACCGTAATATCCCATTGAGGTAAGATAAGGATATTTCACAACCTGTGGCCTATATTTTGCCACTTTCATCAGAAAATTAAGTTTAGTACTATACTTGTGCTCCCTAATTGACATGCCAAATCTTACATTGAAGGCGAAGCTTGTCTGTTATTGAACCAAGTGATGACGGGGAAGAACAAGCGGAAGAAAAAATCAACTCCCTCTGTGTAATGAAGCACCGAACTGTGATGACACAAGTAATGATATAGTTTTGCATCTTAATTTATTGCTATGGCTGGAACGAGCAATTGTTTTGCCACTGATTTGATGCCATACGTAATTATCTCTACTTGTGCAAACAGGGATCTTCTTTGAAGATACCATATATTTTAGTGGAACTGCACAAGAAGATGTTGGAAACATTAAACTAATCGAGGAGTATATAGTAAGCATGGCCACCCCCGTAGATAGCAACAGATGGTTCCCGAGAAGTGCTTCATTTGTATGCTCTACACAATCAGCCTCCTGACAAAGGTTGGTACTACCACCTGATTTCATCCATATGATTGAGCTTTGTCATCTCTATTGGTGTTGTTCTACTGTTTAGATACTTGTCATGAAAAGTGGTATTGTCCTTGGGAAGTGCTTCATCTCTGCTGTTTTAAATATTTCCTTTCCTTTTTTCGAGCAAACATGGATGCTAGCATTTAGTAGTCCTCTTGTCTTTGCACAACAGGATCATCTTCCTCTGAAGAAGAATATGGAGTACATGAAGTGACTAGTTCCCATTATGCCAGGATGAAAAAGCCGCGCTATCTTCTCATCGAAGGAGCAGTTGAAGGATGGTTACATTACTCCCCACAAGACCAAACTAACTTCAGCTCGTAAGGACCGACAAATCTCCATTTTTTGTTGTGATGCGCGAGTACAATGTTGTTCTAGGATTCTTTCGGTGAGTTTCCATTTTCTAAAAGTGTGCTCTACATGGACCATGTATGTGCTGTTGAAACTGTCAATTCATAGTACAGTTTGCTTTATACTAATCACTTTTTGTATTTGTGCAAACAGGGTGCTCGCTTGATTTCAATGGGAACTGCACAAAATGTTCATGAATACATCGAATCATTCATTTCCACCACAAGAAAGGAGGTGCCCATAAGTTCAATGTGTTGCAACATATAAGGGCGAAATCATACAAGCTACGCTAGCGAATTTGGTTGATTTTGGTGGAACTGCACAAAAGAACAAATGGTTTATTTAGCACGAGTTGCCATGTCAATGTCCGAATCGATGGCAAACCCCGCCCATTCCACAATCGTAGGCATTTGATATTTTGGAATGGGACAACCTTGTCAAATTTTGCTCATTGATTTTAGCAAGATATGCGTTTGATATTTTGAATGGGACGCCCTTTGCTGTTAGCGGCAAAAGCGATCAATTTTTCTTTATTCTTTAGTTGTGAAGTAAATATTGCTCTCGACATGTGAGTCATGAGATGCATAATCATCGATTGTTTTGAATGTTCTCTATGAATTGCCGTGCCTGTGTTTGATTGCAATGTACGAAACGCTAAAAAGCTGCTCAAACTCTTTGTACTCCTTCTTTCCTTTTTACTTCGCACATTGTGAAAGTGCATACTTTTTGTATAAGATTGGTCAAAGTAGAGATACTTTGACTGCATAAAAACTTGTATGCGACTAGAAAGGACCGGAGGAGTACATGTGAAACTGCTGCAAACGTGGTGATCACCACAGGAATAATGCTAGTATCGTATTGTTTTGCATGTTCATCCAATGCCAATGATACAGAATTGAACTAATCGAAATAAATTCATTCATACACGGTCGGATTTCATATCAACATGCCGGATTTCATTACATTTCATACATTCTTCAACTAAAAGGGGTGTTTGTCGCGCATGCATCTCCTAGATGCAGAGGTCGGGTCATCCTCCTTTTGAAAAAACTAAAAGGGTGCTACTGAGGTATAATTAATTAACCGGGCTACCCACCTGGTGTCCCGCTGAGCGAACAGAAAGCTTATGATTTAGCCGCAGTGTGAAGCGTTAAGAATCGACATGTGGCCTGTTGGGCCCACGTGTCACCAGCCAACCGCACCAGCGAGCTAAGAAGCAGCGTTTTCTCCAAAGGCAGCTCTCCAACTCCACGCCGCCACTAAGAAGCTAACCGACCGTCAATGGTCAACCCGCTTAGCTTGGCTTCAACCGGAGGGTAGCAGCGGTGGCCTTACTTGGACCAGAAGCGGCGCGCGACCTACCGTGTTCTACTCTTCCTCATTTTCGTGGCGGCCTCGTTGGCAGCGGGCGGGGCCTCGGCGGAGCCAGCGATGCCTCTCGCTCTCGTTGCTGCGGCGGCGCCAACGGAGCGGTGGAAATCCTCCCCACGCTGCCGCACGGTGGGGCCTCGCTGAGCCGGGCGATGTCCTCTGCCTCGTTGTTGGCGGGCGGGGCCTCGGCGGAGTCGGTGGTGTCCTCTGCTCGTTGTTGGCGCTGCGAGGCCTCGGCGAGTCGGCGGTGTCCTCTGCCTCGTTGTTGGCGCCATGGGCGTCGGGCGCAGGGCGTCGTCGACACCGGCGGAGCGGGACTTGTCGAGCCGGCATTGTCCTCTCGCCTCGTCCTCGGTCTCACCAAACAGCGCCTCACCCGCTTCGCCGCCCTCTTTGCTAGCCTCTTTTGTAGGCGCCGCAGCCTCCGCCACCCACATGCGGTACCGCCAGCTGCGAGGCGGCCCTTGCGGGCGAGCGGTACGAAGTCGAGCAGCGCCTCGCTCCTTCGCCTCATGGGATGATCTACTCCTCCGCCTGCAGTGCTCCCCGGAGGAGATGGTGGTTGTAGGCGGCGCTGCCCGCGCCTCCGGAATGCCTCTCACATCTGCCTCACCCTGCCCATATATTGGGCACGGGCTCGCCGATGGTCATGGTGCAATGCACCGCCGAGGATGGCGCGGAGGAGGGGGTTGGCGCCGGATCGTCGACTACCATGTTCTCCATTGGGACGTCGTCGTCCTCCGGCTGCCTGCCGGCCAGCCGGTCGGCAACAATGGCTGCTATCTCCTTGTGGTCCGTCGTCCACCTGTCCCGTGGAGCGCTGGAGCGCGAGGAAGCCATGGTGGGTAGTAGTGGTGTGGACAGGAGAAAGGCAACGGATGCGGATGGATCGCGGCTATGGCCGGCGCGGCAGTTTATATAGCAATGGTGGCAGGCGGAGGGACGGACGTGTGGACGCCGAGTAGCCGCCTCGGCAACCGCAGTATCATTAATGTGTGCTGCAGATGGACTGACGGATGGCACTTGTGTTGTTTGAAGGCGGAGCACCGCCTGCACCGAAGCGGGCGGCGGGCGCCGACTGCTTTCAAGGAAACAAGCTTGGCGCAGAGAGATCACTTTACTTGGATAGGATAACAACGGGGACCCACCAGTCCATAGCCTCACATACTAAGTGCCTCCTTATTATATATATATATATATATATATATATATATATATATATATATATATATATATATATATATATATATATATATATATATACTATAATTTATTTTGCTTCCTCCTGGTTTCCTGACATCACAGTCCCACACCATTGTCTACCTATGTACTCCCTCCTTTCCGGTTTATAGGGTTTATCTCAAAATTTTAGTTTTTCCATTTTATAAGGCTCAATTTGGTTGTTTTCCATCACATGTTCAGATTCCAAGGTGCATTAAATCATTGCATGCAAGTATTAAGAGAAAATTGACTAATGCATGTACTTTATGCATGCATGCATTGCAATTAATGCATTGATAAACATAATTTTTGAGGATAACAAGAGCATTAATTAGGTGCTTTTGCAAAACTAGAAAAAGTATTCCACCACTCGCCATCTACCTTGATTGGTGAGATTTTTTAATTGAGCATTATAAACCGGAAAGGAGGAGTAGTCAATAAACGAGAATTGCACAAGAAGCGGCCCACAGCCTGGGACCAAGCAGCTCGAAAGATTTGTGTTTTTGAGGTGTGAGAACTGCAGATTTTTTCGATGTTTACCCCAGATATTAATTTTTCTCCTCCTCGAACAACAACGAAAACATCGCTGCAGGTATTAATCAGGCGGGCTGTGGTCTGCCTAGCCTGTGCCAGATATCCAGCCCAGATATTAATTTTTTCAAGCTGAAAATGGCTAGCCCAAGCTATACTTTTTTTAGGAATACCTGTGCAAGGTCAAGTTGTTATTCTCTCACTACTGGCTGCAAATCTTTCCTAGGAGGGATGCATTAGGCTTAACAAGAAAATGGGCTTTAAGAAATAATAAATGGGATGTAATTATAAAACTGGGTAGTAACTATAAAAATATGCACCAAAAAGTGATTACTTTATAAAATATTATTTTTGGAATATTGAAAATTTTAATTTCATTAATTGTTGTGAATGAATGTTTCGTTGGATTTTTACTAATATAAATTTATATTGAAATTGTATTTAATCTGACTAAAATTTCGGGATAAAAATATTCGATCCCATCAAAATGTGGGAAATTTTATTGAATTCTGTTTTGAACGGTTGGTTGAAATGGGCTGTACTTTTAACAAACTATAAATGGCTGTAGTAAATTCAATTAGAATTCAAAAATGGGATACACATTCTTACAAATCTCAAATGGGCTATAAGTTCTCCTCGCCACACACTTCTGGGCCTTACTGTTGACGCTATCCCCTAAAAAACAGAGTTGACGGGTATGCAAGGCTTTGTCAACTTATAGTCAACACACGCTCTAGTGATGAGGGCGTTGGATGTCCATCCAACGGAAGCCGATGCTTCTTCTTCAATCTCGGATATTCTAGCTTCACCCACCAAAATGATTCATCCCCCGACATCTGGGCGACTGCTTCTTTGAAGCTGGACCTATGGGCCTACTAAGTCGACGCATCAAGGGCTTTGGTCAACTTAGTCAATATAAACGATTCTAGCTGCAAGCTATTGTATGATGTCCATCCAACGGCCATCGTGCTTCTTCAACCTCTGGTCTTCTTGTTCAGCCGCCAAAGCAGCGCCTGGTCGTGTCACCGCTTCTCGCTCCTGGCCTCCCATGGCCGGGTCAGTGTTGCCGCGAGGCCTCACCGCCTTCTACTACTCCCACCACCGCCAGGCCATCCTCTACTCACCCAATCGACCCACACCCTCGTTATTCTCATGGGCGACGGCAGCGCAGCAGAAATAGTGAACCTCGTACTCCTCTCCGCTGCAGTGCATCCACTGCCGCTGTTTTCCCGGCCCGCCGCCTCTTCCCTTCGGGCCTCGCTCGCCCCACCGCTGCGGGTGCTCTCGGCGCGGCGTGGTCAACGTGGTCAAGGAACGATTTCCATCGGACGTGGATCAGACGCGAGAGGTCGATACCGGGTCCACGGCAACCGCAAGGAAGTGCCTCCTTATTACACACAAAATAATTATTCCTCCACCGACAAAGAGGGGACCAACCGACGGGCCACCTTATTTCACGAAAAAAATGTTTCCTCGATCGCTGGGACCCATCGACGGGCCAGATATTTCGCGAAAAAACGTTCTCCTCGGGCTGTCACTCGACCCACCGTGGCGCTCTTATTACGCACAAAAATGAATACTCCCCTTGTTAGCCGGGACCCACCATGGTGGGAGGCTGACTTAGGCCTACTAAGTTGATCGACGGGGCCTTTGTCAACTTTTAGTCAATATGAACGATTCTAGCTCTGAAGGACCGTGACGATGTCCATCCAATGGCCATAGTGCTTCTTCAACCTCTCGGTCTTCTTGCTCTAGTCACCAGCAGTCCGGTCGTGTCAAGATGCTGCTGCCTCCCGGGTCGGTTGTGCTGCCGCTGAGGCCTCACCGGCCTCTACTATTCCCACCCCCGACCAGCTGCGCGCAAGAACGGCAGCCTCACACCGCAGCCGTAACCAGTGAACCTCGTGACCGCGCTGGCTTCGACCGCCACATCTTCCCCGGCCCCGCCATCCCTTCCTAGGCTCTTGCCGTCCACCGCCCGGTGCTCTCAAATAGGAAGCGGTATCAACGTGGGTAAGGAACGACTTCCATCGGACATGAACTCAGACGTGGGAGGCCGACGACTTGTCCACGGCCGCAGCAAGGAAGTGCCTTATTACGCTGAAAATAATGATTCCTCCACCGACAGCTGGGACCCACCGGATGGACCAATGCATTTCGTGAAAAACGATCCCTTCGATCGCCGGGACCCACCAGCTACATCTTCGCACGCAAGGAAGTGCGTCCAGCAAAAACCAAAACGATTCGTACCGGACCGCTGGGACCCACCAGCTACATCTTCGCGACGCGAAGGAAGCGCTCGATACCTGACCCACCTGGTCAAAGCTTCACGTAGTGTTGTCATTCGTCGCGAACATGTACGCACATACTGGTCGGCGAGAGGCGCGCGTGTGCGGTCGTGAGATGTAGAGGCGCACGCGACGTCAGTCGAGAGGCGCCGCACGCGTCGTAGTAGAGGCGCCGCACATAGCATGTACACGCACGCACAGCCGGCGAGGGTGCAAGAAAGAAATACGCCACGCACGTACATACGGGCTGGGTCTCAACGCCTACTCGCTGCGATACGCACATGGCTGGTCGAAACGAGAAACAACGCCATCGCCGTGACGCGGGAGCCAACCGCCTGGTCGAGTCTGCACGCGTGGGTCGTGGTTCATCGGGAGGGCTTGCACGGAACAGGCGATGGAAACAAGGCCTGCGCATCCGACAACAGAGGAAACGGCTCTTGTGTTCAATCGCCACGCTCAAATGGGGTCCTGTTGATCGGGAGGGCTCTCGCGACAAAGAAAAGCGGAGAAACGGACCTCCTCACGATCAAAACGGGGGTCCTGTTGATCGGAGGTGTGGCGCATCGCGGTAACAGAGGAAACGGACCTCCTACCGGTCGAAAACGGGTCCTGTGATCGAGGGGTGTGGCGCATCACAAAATCCAAATGGACTTGTGTTGAAGCGCCACGGCCGAAACGGGGGGGCGCATCACAAAACGGGACTCCACGGATACTGCTCATCTCCACCGTCGACCTCCTCCAGCCTCCACGGCTATCGCCGACTTCCTCCAGCCTCCACGAAGCTCCTGCTCATCCAGCCTCCACCGCAGCGCTCACTCCACCGCCATCTGCTCAACCACCCTCCACAGCACCCTCCACCATCTACTGCTCATCCAGCCCTCCACACCACGGGTCCTGTTCAACCACCCCTCCACGGCCACCCCTCCACCGCTCTACTTTGCTCATCCAGCCCTCCACACGTGTTGGGGATATTACTATCGGGCGAAACCGGACGGAGAGGCCGGGTTAACTTCATCAAGAGTCAAGTGTGCTTGAAGCCCGTGGAGGATATTCTCATAAGGGCTCATAGCCCAATCAAGTTTAAGGCTTGTAGCCATGAACCGCATTAGTATGTAACTTGTGTTGTGTTAGAAATACTAGAGACCGAACCGACACGCCTATGAGCCAGGCCTTGGATTTCGCAAAATCCCATTTACGCCACCTATGTATATAAGGATGACCCGCGGCGATTCAGTGATAACATACAACAACTCGAGACTTAGGCGGCTTGTTTGCTCCCTAGTCATCGAAAACCCCCATCAATTCCATCACAACTAGACGTAGGCTTTACCTTCATCGGCGTCAACTAGTATAAACTCTCTTGCGCCCTTGTGTCCGCTTAACTCTTCAAGCTAACTCAGAAGGATCGCTTCCACGACTAAGTCCTTTCATGAGGACATCCGCCGTGACAAAAACCATGACAGTTGGCGCCCAACTGGGCTATCGCACGATGGTTTCAAGTTCTGGAGAGCAACTCAAGCGACTCAAGGGTTACGCGTGGGCCGGATGACCAAGAGTCGTCATGCAAGCTTTACATCGACGATTCAGGCCGGGGCCCCGAGGTCGGGCTCTATTGAGCACGGGTATCAGTCCCCTTTGGTGGCATATACGCCTTCATTGGCAAGATCGATGAATCTGGCCCCGAGCCGACATCTGCACCGACCTCGCCGAAACGGCTCAGCGTATGTAGATCTCGCCTGTGTTAAACCGGTCGTGAAGCATGCTCGTCGGGAGTCATCCAC
>JAHIAM010006731.1:0-32289 GCA_021605205.1 Aegilops longissima | reverse complement strand
GGTTCCTTTTGGAGAAGAATATGAAGTGCCAACCGGATCGATGAAGAACATCAATCTCCGCTCTGTCGAGAAAATTGATGAGGAAATTGAAGTGGAAGCTGTCCCTTCAACCCCGTCATTCCCTCATCGGACCAAGAAATTCCTCAAGATGGTGGTGAGGAAATTGAAAATGAAGATGTGGACATTGGATGCACCACTCCAGTAATCAATGATGATTTTTGGGAAAATCAACATCCCAATACTCCGCTCTTCACCCCGCTTCAACAAGTTCCTCACTCCCCTGCAATTGTCCCATCGACTCAAGAAAATCAACCCACGAGTCCTCAGGCATGAAGAAATTCCAGCCACTAAGCGCCGATGAAACTGCTGCTTCTGCTGAAATTCCTCGGTCGCACATGTTGAGGATCAAGAAATTCCTCAAGTCAAGAACCTGCACTTACCATTCCGAGGTGGTGATGCAATTGGTGACACCCTCTACCAAAATGTAAGAACCCATTCTCGACCAAGCAAAAATTCAAGGCTAAGGATTTCTTTCTTTGAGCATGTGTTCTTCATTGAATATAATCCTTATGACTCTGCTCGGATTAGGAAGAGGCGCTTACGGACTGCCACCAAGCAAACTTCTATTCCTCGGTGCTTTTCAACAAGGACAAAATCTTGATCATGCTCATATTCCTCATGTGGATATGGAGTCATTTGCGGCTTTGAGCCCGTTCTAAGTGTTCTTCACGATGCAGGTCTTCTCAACTTTTGCACTGATATATGTGATTGGAATGAAGAGCTAATTCTTGAGTTCTATGCAACCCTGCACATCACCGGAGATCTTTGAAGATGTAACTTCATGGGTCTTGGATTGGATGACCGAAAACACCCACTACAAGGCACCAGCAAGTGAATTGCTTCAGCTCTTCCACTCGATCCTCCAGCTTGATTTGCACGCCGCATCTATGAAGAAAAGGAACTTTCAAATCACTATATGCAAGTGTTGATGAAGCCATTGAAACCAAGGCAAGCTCAAGGACCAAATTCCTCGTCAAGGAATTGCTCTATGTGCCTCGAACAGTCTATCGAATTTTGTCGAAGACTATGAGTCCTATCAAGGGCCACGACTCGAATGATGAAGAAGTCGTTGGCATCATGAAGAATATGCTTTTCAACATCATCCATGGCGTTCCCGTCAATTTCCATGATTTCTTCATGAGGACTCTGGCCAACATTGCCATGTCACCTTTTGAGCTGAAGCCTTATGCGCCTTGGATTATGAGATTCATCGGTTCAAGATCTTCACTTTGAATTACAAGGTCGACACTTTGAACCACTTTGCAGCTACCTGCCCCTATTGAAGTCCTCAAGCGGCCAATTGCCTCGCTTGATGAAAAGGGAAAGGCTACTGCTGTGATAGATGAAGGCATTCGTCCATTGGATGGACAGTTTAGCAAAGCACATCTTACTCCACCAATGATGACTCGCCACACATGACTCGGCGACAAATACCTCGCCAAGCAAAGTCCTCAAGCAATCTGCTCCTGTGGTGATGACCGATCGTGAGTTACTCCTCGGTCTTCATCAAAGGTTGATCGCAATCACAAGTGGGTCAAACGTCGGTTTGGCACTATTCTTTACAACATGACCTCAACTCACAATGCAAAGTGAAGAAAAACCACTACTACCTTCATGAAACCTTCAAGCGCTTTGGGCTGTTCTTTCACATATATACAATGAAGAAGAACTGCAATCAATGGGACTCAAGGAAGAATTTGACTGGTCTGCACCTCCTCAAAGAAATTCAAGAAAGTCAAAGTTCCTTCCTTGGTGGCTAGCTCCTATTCTTCATCTCGCGATCTTGATGAAAATGAAGATTTGGAAGACATCTGCTGCTGGTCCTACCTCAGCGAACAACCCGACAATCTTTGGCGCCGTCTTCAACTTGAAATTCCTCAAGGCGTTAGTCCTCGGTTTGATCATTTTGGTCATTCGATGACAAAGGGGGAGAAATTTGAGTTAGTCTTCAAGCGGGTCTCGTTTTTGTCTATATACTATATTTTATTAAGTTACAACTCTCGTTCTTCTGAAACCTTTTATTGGATCGAGTTGTAATCTTAAACCCGATGGTGCTTTGATACTTTTGATGCATTATGCTTTTGCTCTATGCTCTAATTACAGTAGTGTTGATATGCATTGATCCTTGTTATGCTCTGTTTCTGAACAGTTTCAAATTCCTCATACGCATTGGGCTCTGATGCATTTTTTTTGCATACTCTGCATATCATCAAGCACCATATTTCATCATGCATTTCAAATTCCTCATACTATATGTTAAATGCGTGTATGAATTACAAGATATAGGGGAGATCTCCATGATTCAATTCTTCAAATGTGCATTGCCTCAAAAGCAAATTCCTCACTATGCACATCTTCGGGGAGTTCTTCTATATCTTGCAATCAAAATCCTCATTATCGTATTTACACTTCATATGTTTATCCCGTTGAAAACTTAACTCAGTATTGTCATCAATCACCAAAAGGGGAGATTGTAAGTGCATCTAGTGCCCTTAGTGATTTTGGTGTATTGAAGACTTATAGGTTAAATAACTGATCGTTGTAAGTGTACACAGGTCTATAAGTCTATGAGGAGTTTGATATTTACAGAGAAAGTCGACCCTAAAATGAATTTCTTCATCTCAAGAATTTGATATTCAAGACTTTACGAAGACTTTGAAAGTGAAGAAATTGGTGTGATTCAAGACTTGGTAATCGCTGAGGAATATGAAGCGTGAAGACTTTTGTTTTCGTAGTTTCATTTTCTCTTTCTTGAGTCATAGGAAACACCGTCTCGTTAAAGGGGTCGAGGAAATACTAAGGAAAAATTTCCATTTGATGCTCAACTCAAAATCCTCACCTACCAATCCCTTGAGTGAAGCCTTTGGAAATCTCATGCAGTTCGATCAATTTCTTGATGTGAGACGAAGTTCTTCCAGTCCTTGAGGACTTTGTTCGATCGAGGAGTTAGGAATTCGCCAAAGTCGAATTGCCTACCTGATGAGGAACATGATAGCCCGAGGAATTTGATGTTCCAATTTCCGATCGTTCTTTGTCTTTGCTTGCCACCGTCCCCAAAATATCTCCACCTAACGGTCATATCATTGAAGGGCATTTATGTCTTATCATGTCGGGCTGCTCCCTAGGCTATAAATAGCCGCCCCACAACCACTAGTTGGTTGGCTGCTCCGAGAGAACTTGACACTTGTCATTTGAGAGCAACCCATCCTCCGAGGACTTTGGCGAAAATCATCAAGTGAGGAAAAACCCAAAGTGAGGAAAACCCAAAACCAAACCCCAACAAACCCAAAGTGATTGAGCATCATCAAGAAATTGATCCCGTGGATCCGACGCTTTTACCTTTGAAGACTGTGCTTCTTCCAGACGGTTAGGCGTCACGGTCTAGAGCATCAAGAGGAATTGTGGATCGCCGAGTGACCAAGTATGTGAAGGTTTGGAAGTCGCTGAAGACTTACCACGAGTGATTGGGCGAGGTCTGCGTGGCCTTAGTTCAAGGAGAATCGGTGAGGACTTGGTGTCTGAGCTGCGTGCTCGAGATCGGGTGTCCGGGACTGCGTGTCCTCGAGTTTAAATACTCAGCCGCTCCAACCAGACGTACAATAACCGAGACAGCAGTTGGAACTGGTCTACCAAATCATTGTCTTCACCAACCTAAGCTGGTTCAATTTCCTCAACCCTTCCATTTCCTCATTCTTTGTGTTGAGTGTTTGTCATATCTGTGTTTGAAGACTTTGACCAAGACTTTCTCAATTTCCTCAGTTCAATTTCTTGATCTGTTTGTCTTCATCTTGTGTTATCCTGTGATTACGCTTTCGGTACTCTGTGATTGTCTTCATTTCATCATGATGACTATGTTTGTAATCTGTTATGCTTACTTGAGTACTTATTCCGCTGCATGTATTTCTTAGCTAAGGAATTTCCTCACCGCAAATTCCTCGATGAAGAATTTGTAAATTCATAAAAATCGCCTATTCACCCCCCCTCTAGTCGATATAACGCACTTTCATGGCTCCCACATATTCTACGAAGATCTTTATCGGTCAAACTACATAACAACATACGTTTGTTCCCTTTGTCATCGGTATGTTACTTGCCCGAGATTCGATCATCGGTATCTCAATACCTAGTTCAATCTCGTTACCGGCAAGTCTCTTTACTCATTCCGTAATACATCATCCTGCAACTAACTCATTTGTTACAATTCTTGCAAGGCTTATAATGATGTGCATTACCGAGTGGGCCCAGAGATACCTCTCCGATAATCGGAGTAACAAATCCTAATCTCGAAATACGCCAACCCAACAAGTACCTTTGGAGGCACCTGTAGAGCACCTTTATAATCACCCAGTTATGTTGTGACGTTTGGTAGCACACAAAGTGTTCCTCCGGTAAACGGGAGTTGCATAATCTCATAGTCATACGAACATGTATAAGTCATGAAGAAAGCAATAGCAGAATACTAAATGATCGAGTGCTAAGCTAACGGAATGGGTCAACTCAATCACATCATTCTTCTAATGATGTGATCTCATTAATAAAATGACAACTCTTTGTCTATAGCTAGGAAACATAACCATCTTTGATCAACGAGCTAGTCAAGTAGAGGCATACTAGTGACACTCTATTTGTCTATGTATTCACACATGTATCAAGTTTCCGGTTAATACAATTCTAGCATGAATAATAAACATTTATCATGAAATAAGGAAATAAATAATAACTTTATTATTGCCTCTAGGGCATATTTCCTTCAGTCTCCCACTTGCACTAGAGTCAATAATCTAATTCACATCGCCATGTGATTTAACATCAATAGTTCACATCACCATGTGATTAACACTCATAGTTCACACCGTTATGTGACCAACACCCAAAGGGTTTACTAGAGTTAATAATCTGGTTGACATTTTGATCCGGAGCATCCCACGCTCATCCCCGTGTACACTCCGACTACTCCCCAAGACCTCGACTATGCGCCATTGGACACAAGGTGAACCCGTTCCTAAATGCTTCCCCTTTCCATTCATGTGATACATGGTTGCTACCTAATACAAGGACACTACGCATGCCCAGGTACCAAGGAGACCCTCTCGGAGATGCTCGGAATGATGGACAAGTCCCCAAGTACAAGGATGAAGGAGCACGACGAGAGGAACTGGGGAAAGGCTACAGGACCCGGACATCCGGCCCCGGCCCGGACATCCGGCCCCTGAAGATGTCAACAACAGCACCAGCCCAGCCATCGAAGTGCTACAGGGCCCGGACATCCGGCCAGGCCCCGGACATCCGGCGCCCCGCGACAGCCCGGATATCCGGCGCCCCATCACAGAACGTCCAGAAGCTGGATCAAGCCAGCCCGGACATCCGGCCCAGCGCCCGGACATCCGGCGTCTCGGGAAAGCCCGGACATCCGGCCCGTCGCCCGGACATCCGGCCTCCCCTGCCTGCGTGCAGTGCATCTGGGCCGAGGCCCATGTACCCCTTCACCCCTTAGACTATATATACTCCCCCTCCACCTACGTTTTAGGGTTAGCGTTGATTTAGCTCAAGTTAGAGATAGAGCTTCGCTCATCCATCGGATCTCCTCCTCGAGAGAGACCGCGGCCTCTTCGGAGAAGATCCTATCGGATTCAAGACCCCCTCGTGGGAAGATACCCTTTTGGATTCAAGCCCTCCTCGAGGAGAAGAACGGTTCCTTTGTATCCTCTACCTTTGTTGACTTTGGATCTCGTGTATCTCTTTGTGTTCTTTGATCTAGCATTTGTGTGACTGATTCCTTGTTGGTTGAGTGTTTTCCCTCGTTCCTCCCCGTAATTTCCTCGTGTTCTTCCGCTCGTTCTTCGTGTCTCCCCGTAGGATCCACTCCAAACGTGAAAGATCGACGCTATAGGGTTCCACCCTACATCATCTTGGTATCATGAGCCACGTTGATCACGTTTTTGGAGCCCCTACCCCGTGTTTTCTAGCTTGATTTTGTTGATTTCGTCCTAAATTCGAAAATCCCCACCAAAAATAGCCCCAAATTTTTATGTGATTTGTTAGTTTTGATGATGTTTTGTTGATTTTGATCCATGGATTTGCTTGGTTTCGAGTGGATCTAGCATTTCCCCAAGTTTCCCCACTTTCCATCCACGAAATCTCTCAATTTTGACCTTGAAATCATCAATTTCTGCCCCAATTCAAAATTTCCGCCCCAAACGAGATCTGGATTAAATCGTCGTGCGGACATCCGGACCTCAGGCGGACATCCGACCATCTGGCCGACATCCGACCCCAAGCCGGACATCCGGCTCTGGGCGCCAAATCTGCTCGGTTCGGGCAGACACCCACGAAATCCGGGCTCCACCGGACATCCGACCCTCGGGATTTCAGATTTTCCCGTTTCACCGTTTTGTCCATAACTAATTCATCCGGAGTACGTTTTTGACGTTCTTTAGCTCGTTTTGAAGCTATTGACGTCCCCCATCCCATAAAAATACTACCACCACCATTTGACTCCATCAAATTTTCGGAACTTTGGCATATTTGCCTAGGGCTTCCACCACATCCTCCGCATAACCACCACCGACTTCCGCAACCTAACCAATTTTGTTCCCCTTTGCATTTGAGGTTGTTTGAGTTGTAATTCGAGTCTCCTAAGGTGTTTAGGCTACTTAGGGACAGTTGCATCTTCATCAACCACCACCACCACCATAACTTCCGCATAGGCTTGCCCACCATACACTTCAACCACCTCAACTTAACCCAATAGTTGTTTGAGCTTGTTTGAGTTGTGGCTTGTGTCTCCTAAGGTGTTTCGGCTACTTAGGGATGGCAACTTCAACTCCGACACGTGTATAGCCCATCATTCCACTTCCGCGTTGCCAAGTGCAAACCACCACCGCATTCCGCTACCACCATTTTGACATTTGGCGTTTGAGATTTTGAGTTCGCGGTTTTCCGTTTCCTAAGGTGTTTCGCTACTTAGGACGAGTCTCCATCATCTTGGTTTCTACATCAAGAACACCACTACTCATCATCGCCGGACGGTAACCTCCATACCATCTTGGTATCGTGGTATCCTCCATTGTATTTTCCCTTGCCATTGCATTGTTAACCCTAGCCCATTTTATGCTATTTGCCTATCGAGACTAGCCATTTGAGTATTGCCGCAACGTTACTTGTGCACATTAGTGATCATACTTCCCATAGCATATATACCATATCATTGTGGTGCATATATTGGTATCATATCTTGTGTCACAAGTTTGTTCCCGCATATACACAATTGCTATCTTGGTTTGTGCATTGTGCAAAGTGGCCATACAAAAAAAAGAAGAAGAAATAAAGCTTTTAAGCAAAAGAAAGAGAGCAAAGAGCTTGTAAGCAAGTGCCATAGCATCATACCACATTGCACATAAGATTGTCATATCCAATCATCTTGGATCATCTTGAGAGAAACACCGGGAACTATACATAAATAGCATACTTGGGATAGAAGTTTATCCATTTTGCATCTTATAGGTTGTGCACAAGTGTCGTATCCTCCTATTGAGCAATCGTGCTAGCGTCTCTCTTGAGTTGTGCAACATGAGTGTTTTCCATGGATTCCACATTTTGTGCTCATTCCTTGGTTGCACGACCCCATTTATCTATCTGTGTGTGTGTTTCCGTGTGCCATTCTTTGCTATTGGTCCATTTGTTTCACTTGCGAATTTGTGAATCTCTTTCAACATTATTGACTCTTGCTAACATTTTGCATTAAATTTTTGTGCCACTATCCTCACCGAGCTCCTCCATAAGCTTTACTTGTGTAGGTGTGAGAACCGACAAGGATTGGTACCAATAGTGCTATTTCATTGTCCGCATTTGAGTGAACTTGATTCATTGTCAACATCGGTCAAGGTACATTGGTATAAGTTATTCTTTTTCTCCCACTCATATTTGCTCGAGTCTTGTGATGGATAGGCAAGGCATTTCCTCTTCGGTCCTCGACAACAACGACGGCGTGAACAACTACATCACCAAAGCGTCTATCTTGATCTACAACGACAAGTGCAAGGCACACAATCAAGATTGCGAGCGCGCCGAGAACATCTCCATCGACATTCATCACTCTGAAGCAAGGAGAAGGGACTACATCGACAAGAAGCTTGCTGCACATAAAGAGGAGCAAGATGCAAGGATGGAGGAGATTAGAGCCTTGATCAAGTCTACTTCCCCTTCGTCATCTTCAAGGCGGCGACATTCAAGCCACAAGTCTTCGGAGCGCGGAAACGACGCAAGTGCAAATCGTCCTCGTCCACATCTACATGGCGACCACCATCACGTTCGTGATCAACATCGTCATGAAGGGCAAGTCACCTCAAGCATCATGTGCACGACGGCGACGAACGCCAAGGAGCTCAAGCACGACAATGACATCATCATCATGAAGATGCTCCACAAGCGCAAATGCACAAGTCCCAACAAGCCCTACTTCACGCCAAGTCGAGCTTCATAAGCACAAGAGAAGACCGCGAGGCGAGCACCACCAAGACGGCGCTACGGCTACAACAACCACTTCGCATCTTCGCCAAGTGCAATCAAGACATCTTCGCCTTTGGACGTACGACATCTTCACCTACTTCCCACGCGGTACGCCTACATCGACTTCATCAAGTCCAAGGCGACCACCCTCGAGCGAGGGCGACACTTCCATCTTCGGAAGCCCCTCAAGGAAGATGGCCGAGCATGGGAAACTCCTTCGGTCATGGAGGCGAGCTATGAGGTGCCACATCATATGGGCCTCCAACACCAAGACGGTGACAAGGCAGTCGAGCAAGGGCCATCCCCTTCGACCACGGCGACGAGCGCGAACCTCTTCAACAACATGAAGACGACGCCCACATTGGACTCATACTCCGAGTCAAGCTACGCGACCGTGCATGGAGACATTTGCACCTACATCTCTCCGGCACCCACATATGTCGAGATGCCCCAATTGCCATGTGAGGAGAGCCACCACCCCATGAGTGACATGAGTGACTCCACCATACGTGACATTGAGAGCATTTCCTATGAGAGGATGAGTGTGACCACCACTAGCCCCACACATGAGAGCATGCCACACATCCTATGTGAGGTTGAGCGCCATTTGAGTGACTCCACCCACCATACGAGTGAGAGCATCCTTGAGGGAGTGAGTGAGCCACAACACTTAGCGAGTGAGGTAGTTGACACGGCACATGAGGCCACTATGATTTCTAACGACTTAACCTCTACTCCTAGTGTGTTTTCTTCTTTGGTGCTAGGTCTCCTACATGACGACATGCCTATCCTCGGCGAGTCCATCCCTACATTGGAGCAGCGATGGCCATGGTGGACGATGATACACCCCCCACATGGTTCCATCAAGATGAAGATGACAACGAATGGATCGTTGACACCTCACCTACAACACATGAGCGATGCTCCAAAGGTAACATAGGTGATGGTACTTCTCTTGTCCCACTAGTGGACCATCTTGACATTGATTGCTCCCATGATGTCGACCCACCTATTACCATGCTTCATGCTAGTGAAACTTCTTCATGCCTTGACTTACCTATTTATGATGAATATGATGATGAGCATGTTGAGTTGCCTAGTTGTGATGTTATGCTCCATAGGATATCACGTGAAAATTCTTTTGGTCACATCATATTTGACAATCCATTGAACTTGTCATATGCTATGAGTGAGATCTCCCATATTGCATCTTCACAATCTCAACATAGTAACTATGCATGCCCCATTAAAATAAATCCCATTTGCACTTATGGCATAGATGATGAGATGATGGTCATAGGCTTTTGCTTCTCTTGTGATGATATTGCCATGCTTCCTTTACATGATTTGCATGAATTGTCTACTATTCCATGCCATGATCACATTGTTCCAAATATGCATTGTTTTGGATGTTGTCAATATTCTCCATGTGATGTTTCCATTAATGCTCATGAGGAGACCCCCATAGTTTCCTCATACATATTAGGAGATCTTGATGCATTTCATACTTTGCATGATTCCCATGATTGTGTACACCATATGCATTCCATGAACAATAATGCTCTAGACATTTCTCATGATGCATTACACAATTTGAGTCTCCATTATGCGATACATCATAACAAACCTCTCATGATGGATGACATGTTTCTATATCACGCATCTCATTTATTTGAGCATTGGATATTTTGTGCTAACCGATACATGCATGTACGCATCATGATGGATGGTGTGTACATCTACCACGCACACACAATTTTCCCTTTGTCTTTGTTTTGTGTAGGTACTCACGTATACTCTTCAACTTCTCAATCCCATGAGTTGACGAAACGAGCTCTTGAGAGCAACGATGCTTCAGGATCCCGTGGACTATCCTTACCACCGTTCCCTTCGCGCAAGGACTACGCGCATCTCTTTTACTTGTCTCTCACACGGCTATGGGCTATATATCACTTGTCGCTTCATGCTCATCTTACCGTGTTCACTTTGCATGCTATGCTTGCTTCTATGCCTTTGCCATGCAATTGTGGCCCTTGTTTGCATCTACCCATGATTGACCCTATGTGTATTTGCATGCTTGGTGGAGATCCTTGTTGCTATTGCCATGTTTATCATGTGCCCCATGCTATTGATGCTATTTTGCTCATATCTTGCCTTTATGCTAGTGATATGTCATGTGCATTATTCATGCCCACTATTTGCAAACATGACTTGCTTGCCATGATTCCTTCTAGTACGTCGCATCTTCGCACTACTAGCTTGCTTGACTTGATAGCTATGATTGCTTGCTATGTTGCATCACCCATGTTCCACTATTACTCGCTTTCTTGGGTTGATGACATATATGTTCATGCCTCTCACATGATATATCGTGACCTTCGTCTCTTGTCTCCATTAGTTGCACCTCTCATATGCCATTGTAGTGTGTGCATCAATGCTATGCTTATTCATCTTGGAGACTTGTACATATTACTTGTGATGCATGATTGCTTACTTGATCCTATTGTCTTTGGTTGTAGTCGCATCATATGCTTTCATACCATACCACACCTTGTTCTTTCTTATGATGAGCATGATGCATACACTTGTTGGGTATCTTACCACACGAATGATAGGTTTTGCACTTCCGCTAACCTCATTTGTTTTTCCGAGTGTTTGTCATGTTCTTTCGTTTTGAAGGATTCACAAGGCATTACCGTCATGAGACATATTGGTTATGTGAAGGCATACACGATGTGCGACACCAACATTTTCGACATCCTCATAAAGGTGAACTCCTTCTCTTTGAGCCATCCTCAAGTTTTCATATTGGATGGGTCACTCTTTCATTGTTGTTTCCTTATTGTTGTCTACATGATACATCTCGCGAACGGAGGAGCGACATTGGAGATTGGCTCTATGGACCTTTACATTGAGGAGCGCTCGGACTTATTGGATGCACCTTCGGTTTTCCACTCTTGCCACAACATCGAGCATTGGTATACCAACACCTCCATATTTGTTGATTGTGCTCATACTCATGCTCGATGGACATATCATACTCACCACAAGTTTGCACCCTATGCATGGATTGACTCACATTATGCTTGCCTTGTTGCATCTATTTCCATGACATCCATGATATATGAGCTTGTTCACTTCCTTAGCAAATTTGTTGTGATCTTCCTTGATGGCATATTCATACATCATGATCATATTGTCCACCATCAATTGCATGATAGCTTACACATATTGAGCATCCATTGCCATGTTCATGCTCTTGATAAAACATCCCATTATGACATCATTTTGCACAATGGTAGAATTTTTCGCTTTGTGCACCATGCTAATTACCCCATGAATGCTTTGCATATCATTCTAGATCATCTTGATAAGCATCATGTGTCTTGCCACGCACTATCTTGCCGCACAGACTCATTCTTACATGATGGGCACTTTGTGTGCGCTAACCATTGTATTTCCAAGTGTACTTTGTGTTTGCTCCTTTTGCATGTATACCACTCTGGGGACACCTTGGAGTACTTGGATTGTGCCATGCCATCAACTTCGTCCAACTACATGTCCGTCCACGACAACCGTTTCCATGGTGATGAGGATCACGATCCGAGGTCGGATCTTTCCCAAGGGGGGAGATGATGCGAGCATCCGCTCATCCCCATGTACACTCCGACTACTCCCCAAGTCCCAAGGATACATAAGATGAGACCTCGACTATGCGCCATTGGACACAAGGTGAACCCGTTCCTAGATGCTTCCCCTTTCCATTCATGTGAGACATGGTTGCTACCTAATGCAAGGACACTACGCATGCCCAGGTACCAAGGAGACCCTCTCAGAGATGCTCGTAATGATGGACAAGTCCCCAAGTACAAGGATGAAGGAGCACGACGAGAGGAACCGGGGAAAGGCTACAAGACCCGGACATCCGGCCCCGGCCCGGACATCCGGCCCCTGAAGATGTCAACAATAGCAGCAGCCCAGCCATCGAAGTGCTACAGGGCCCGGACATCCGGCCAGGCCGGACATCCGGCGCCCGCGACAGCCCGAAATCGGCGCCAGCCGGATATCCGCGCCCATCACGTAACGTCCGAAGCTGGATCAAGCCAGCCGGACATCCGCCCAGCCCGGACATCCGGCGTCTCGAGAAAGCCCGACATCCGCCCGTCGCCCGACATCCGGCCTCCCCGGCCTGCGTGCAGTGCATCTGGGCCGAGGCCCATGTACCCCTTCGCCCCTTAGACTATATATACTCCCCCTCCACCTACGTTTTAGGGTTAGCGTTGATTTAGCTCAAGTTAGAGATAGAGCTTCGCTCATCCATCGGATCTCCTCCTCGAGAGAGACCGCGGCCTCTTCGGAGAAGATCCTATCGGATTCAAGACCCCCTCGTGGGAAGATCCCCTTTTGGATTCAAGCCCTCCTCGAGGAGAAGAACGGTTCCTTTGTATCCTCTACCTTTGTTGACTTTGGATCTCGTGTATCTCTTTGTGTTCTTTGATCTAGCATTTGTGTGACCGATTCCTTGTTGGTTGAGTGTTTTCCTCGTTCCTCCCCGTGATTTCCTCGTGTTCTTCCGCTCGTTCTTCTGTCTCCCGTAGGATCCACTCCAAGCGTGAAAGATCGGCGCTATAGGGTTCCACCTACATCACATTGAAGGAAATATGCCCTAGAGGCAATAATAAAGTTATTATTAATTTCCTTATTTCATGATAAATGTTTATTATTCATGCTAGAATTGTATTAACCAGAAACATAATACATGTGTGAATACATAGACAAACAGAGTGTCACTAGTATGCCTCTACTTGACTAGCTCGTTGATCAAGGATGGCTATGTTTCCTAGCCATAGACATGAGTTGTCATTTGATTAACGGAATCACATCATTAGGAGAATGATGTGATTGACATCATCCATTCTGTTAGCTTAGCACTCGATCGTTTAGTATGTTGCTATTGCTTTCTTCATGACTTATACATGTTCGTATGACTATGAGATTATGCAACTCCGTTTATCGGAGGAACACTTTGTGTGCTACCAAACGTCTAACGTAATCGGGTGATTATAAAGGTGCTCTCAGGTGTCTCCGAAGGTACTTGTTGGGTTGGCGTATTTGAGATTAGGATTTGCCACTCCGATTGTCGGATAGGTATCTCTCGGCCCTCTCGAGAATGCACATCACTATAAGCCTTGCAAGCAATGTAACTAATGAGTTAGTTACGGAATGATGCATTACATAACGAGTAAAGAGACTTGCCGGTAACGAGATTGAACTAGGTATTGAGATACCGACGACCGAATCTCGGGCAAGTAACATACCGATGACAAAGGGAACAACGTATGTTGTTATGCGGTTTGACCAATAAAGATCTTCGTAGAATATGTAGGAGCCAATATGAGCATCCAGGTTACGCTATTGGTTATTGACCGGAAACATGTTTCGATCATGTCTACATAGTTTTCGAACCCGTAGGGTCCGCACGCTTAAGGTTTCGATGACAGTTTTATTATGAGTTTATGAGTTTTGATGTACCAAAGGAGTTCGGAGTCCCGGATGAGATCGTGGACATGACGAGGAGTCCCAAAATGGTCGAGACGTAAAGATTGATATATTGGACGACTATATTCGGACATCGAAAAGGTTCTGAGTGGTTCGGGTATTTTTCGGAGTACCCGGGAGCTACGGGAATACGGGGGAAGAAGAATATGGGCCTTATTGGGCTTTAGGGAAGAGGGAGAGGCAGCCCCCCCCCCCAATGACTAGTCCGAATTGGACTAGGGGGAGGGGCGGCGCCCCCTCCTTCCTTCTCTTCCCTCTCCCCCTTCCTTGTCTCCTACTCCTACTACATGGAAGGGGAGGAATCCTACTCCCGGTGGGAGTACGACTCCTCCAGGGCGCGCCATAGGGGCCAGCCCTCTCCCCCTCCTCCACTCCTTTATATATGGGGACAGGGGGGCACCCCATAGACACAACAACTGATCTCTTGATCCCTTAGCCGTGTGCGGTGCCCCCCTCCACCATAGTTCTCCTCAATAATATCGTAGCGGTGCTTAGGAGAAGCCCTGCGTCGGTAGAACATCATCATCGTCACCACGCCGTCGTGCTGACGGAACTCTTCTCAAAGCTCAGCTGGATCAGAGTTCGAGAGACGTCATCGCGCTGAACGTGTGCTGAACTCGGAGGTGCCGTGCGTTCGGTACTTGATCGGTCGGATCGTGAAGACGTACGACTACATCAACCGCGTTGTGCTAACGCTTCCGCTATCGGTCTACAAGGATACGTGGACAACACTCTCCCCTCTCGTTGCTATGCATCACCATGATCTTGCGTGTGCATAGGATTTTTTTTTGAAATTACTACGTTCCCCAACAGTGGCATCAGAGCCTAGGTTTTATGCGTAGATGTCATATGCACGAGTAGAACACAAGTGAGTTGTGGGCAATATAAGTCATACTGCTTACCAGCATGTCATACTTTGGTTCGGCGGTATTGTTGGATGAAGCGGCCCGGACCGACATTACGTGTACGCTTACGCGAGACTGGTTCTACCGACGTGCTTTGCACACAGGTGGCTGGCGGGTGTCAGTTTCTCCAACTTTAGTTGAACCGAGTGTGGCTACGACCGGTCCTTGCGAAGGTTAAAACAACACCAACTTGACAAACTATCATTGTGGTTTTGATGTGTAGGTAAGAACGGTTCTTGCTCAACCCGTAGCAGCCACGTAAAACTTGCAACAACAAAGTAGAGGACGTCTAACTTGTTTTTGCAGGGCATGTTGTGATGTGATATGTCAAAGCATGATGCTAAATTTTATTGTATGAGATGATCATGTTTTGTAACCGAGTTATCGGCAACTGGCAGGAGCCATATGGTTGTCGCTTTATCGTATGCAATGCAATCGCCCTGTAATAATTTACTTTATCACTAAGCGGTAGCGATAGTCATAGAATCATAAGATTGGCGAGACGACAACGATGCTACGATAGAGATCAAGGTGTCGCGCCGGTGACGATGGTGATCATGACGGTGCTTCGGAGATGGAGATCACAAGCACAAGATGATGATGGCCATATCATATCACTTATATTGATTGCATGTGATGTTTATATTTTATGCATCTTATCTTGCTTTGATTGACGGTAGCATTATAAGATGATCTCTCACTAAATTTCAAGATAAAAAGTGTTCTCCCTGAGTATGCACCATTGCCAAAGTTCGTCGTGCCCAAAGACCACTGAAGGAAATATGCCCTAAAGGAAATAATAAAGTTATTATTTATTTCCTTATATCATGACAAATGTTTATTATTCATGCTAGAATTGTATTAACCGGAAACATAATACATGTGTGAATACATAGACAAATAGAGTGTCACTAGTTTGCCTCTACTTGACTAGCTCGTTAATCGAAGATGGTTAAGTTTCCTAACCATAGACATGAGTTGTCATTTGATTAACGGGATCACATCATTAGGAGAATGATGTGACTAACTTGACCCATTCCGTTAGCTTAGCACTTGATCGTTTAGTATTCTACTATTGCTTTCTTCATGACTTATACATGTTCCTATGACTATGAGATTATGTAATGAGATTATGTAACTCCCGTTTACCGGAGGAACAATTTGTGTGCTACCAAACGTCACAACGTAACTGGGTGATTATAAATGTGCTCTAAAGGTGTCTCCAAAGGTACTTGTTGGGTTGGCGTATTTCGAGATTAGGATTTGTCACTCCAATTGTCGGAGAGGTATCTCTGGGCCCACTCAGTAATGCACATCACTATAAGCCTTGCAAGCATTGCAACTAATTAGTTAGTTGCGGATGATGTATTACTTAACAGTAAAGAGACTTGCCGTAATGAGATTGAACTAGGTATTGAGATACCGACGATCAATCTCGGGCAAGTAACATACAGATGACAAAGGAACAACGTATGTTGTTATGCGGTTTGACCGATAAAGATCTTCGTAAAATATGTAGGAGCCAATATGAGCATCCAGGTTCGCTTATTGTTTATTAACCGAGACGTGTCTCGGTCATGTCTACATAGTTCTCGAACCCGTAGGGTCCGCACGCTTAAAGTTCGATGACGGTTATATTATGAGTTTTTGTGTTTTGATGTACCGAAGGAGTTCGGAGTCCCGGATGAGATCGGGGACATGACAAGGAGTCTAGAAATGGTCGAGACGTAAAGATTGATATATTGGACGACTATATTCGGACTTCGGAAAGGTTCCGAGTGATTCGGGTATTTTTCGTAGTACCGGTGTAACATCCCAAATTTTCAATTTGGAATGTTATACATTAGGTCATCATGCATATCATATTTTTCTCGCATTTTTCCGATCCTAGAAATTTCACGCAACTCAAGGACCCTCGGAGAGAGTTGGAAGTTTCATTATTTTCATATTTGGGTTTTCTCAAATTTTGAAAATAGGATCATTTGGATTTATTTAAATTATCTTCATAAAGTTTTCCTATGAAAATTAAGAGAGGGAATAATATGACTTTCCCAACAATTAGGAAAATGAAGATTTTATAAATAAATCAAATTTGGTTTTGGAAGATTTATTTTGCTTAGGCAAAATGAGCATTTTAAAAATTTACGCATGTTTGCTGCTTTTAAAGTTCATTTTGTTCGACTCATTTTTAGTAGTCGGGAAAATTGTTTTATTTAAATCGAATTCATTTGGTATTTTTTAATTAGTTTGGTTTAAATTTTAATTTAAAAAAATCAGCGCCCCACAGGCTAAGGCCCACTGCCCAACCACCAGGGCCCGGCCCGGCGCCCGCCTCCTCTCCCTCACACAGACGCCGCCCCACAGTGCCCCCGCCCGACGCCTCCCGAGACCGGCTCCGACCCGCCGCCTTGCCCTCCCCAAGTCGTCGCCTCCCCCCCTCCCATAAATAGCCGCCCGCCCCCCCTCTCTCACCCCCGAGCCGCCCTCGCCCGTCGCCTCCCGAACCAGCGCCCGACGCCGCCGCCGCCTCGCTCGCTTGAGCCCCGCCGCCTCGCCGCCCCTCCCGACCGCTGACCTCGCCGCCCCCGGAGCCCGCGGAGCTGAGCCCGGCGAAGCCACCGGAGGTAGCCGCCGCCGCCCCGCCCCGATCCGGTTTTCTTTAAGAAAACCCGATCCGTTTTTTTGTGACGTTCGGTTTTTTTAAAAAAAAAAACCCAGATTGGTTTTATTTTTTTTCGGTTTTCTTATTTAACGAACGTTCACCGAACCGTTCGTTTCAATGAACGTGTTCGTTGGATTAGTTCTGTTAACGAACGTCCGTTATTTAAACCGTTCGTCGTTTTCTTTTAATCGGATTTAATCCGTTATTTTTCCGATTCGATTTCAGATCCGATTTTCAAATCTGTTTTATTTCTCGCTCGTTTATCGGAATCAGTGATTCAAGCGCTGGAGTTTCAGAACGAAACCGCCGTTCGATTAACCTACTTTCACAGAGTTTTGCTACTGTGAAATTTTGACCTAGTTTCAGATTGCATAACCTAGTCGTTCTCTCTCGAGTTTCGACTTACGATGTTTATTTTGATTCGAATCTTTTCCAACCAGGTTTCTTAAGTTGAACTTTCTGGTTATATCTTTTATTCGAGATTTCCCCGTGCATTAGATGAGTACTTATTGTATGCTTGTTGTTTGTCTGCGTTAGATCACCGGAGTGCGCCGCTTGTTATTTCAATCTCTAGGTCTCATGGATCATCGACAAGGCAAGTAACACTTTGATCATACTCTTCTCATACCCAGTTTTTATGCATTAGATCTATTTCTCAAACACTTGCATGATTAGGATCTAATTAAATTGTGGGATGGGAAGTAGATTGAGGTAGTACCTATTACCTGTTTTACTTATGAAACCTTGGGAGTTACTTCTACGTTTGCTTGTTTATGCCATGCTATGCTAGTAGACGTGGATTGGGTGAGTGAATATCCATGACAGATGTGAGATTGTTAATTAATGGTTTATCTAAGGTGGCAACCTAAACACACATCCGGGTGGATTGAGGCACCTGGTTTCTATCAGACTTGCATGTATTTCTTCGACCGCCACCTGTGCTCTAAGGGATCATAAGATTATTCAAGCTGAAACTTCCGTGTGCAACCACAAGCCAATTATGGGCTCGGCATAGTTGACTAAGTTGTGCGAACTCTTACGGGTAGGCTAGCTGATGTAGGGGATGTAGGTTGGTACGGTCTACCCACATGTAAGGTGCTAAGCGTTTACGAAAGACTATGTCTCGGTCATCCGCTTCTCAAACACCATGTAGTCACGAGAACCAAGCGGAGGCGATCGAGTCTTGTGGGGAAAAGTGCTAAACCTCTGCAGAGTGTATAAACTAATCATGGTTAGCCGTGTCCCGGTTATGGACAATTTGAGTATCCGTAATTGAATATCATGTGAATCTCAACATGTTACCTCTAATAAAAGTTGTTGGGTTTTAATGAGTACCTTTTAATTGGGATTGAGGATGCTGTCAACCATTCTCAATGTTTAACAACCACCATGATAGTTAAATAAAACTATTCCTTTGATGTAGGGAAAATCAGCTTTATGCAAATGTAACAGAGAGCCTTACCACCAGCCATATATGCATGTAGTATAGGCTTATTCATTCATTGCTCTTATGTGTTACATTGCCAGATATTCCATGTGCTGGCCCGTTTTGGATGCAACTTTCATGTTGCAGACTTTTCGAACGACGAGTAAGGTGTTAGGTCGTGGTTCTATACTCGGTGATGCCGTTGGAGTTGATGGACTCGCTTATCTTCCAAGCCTTCCGCTGTTATTATTAGATGGCCTTAAGCCATATTATTGTAATAAGTTCCTTGTGGACAACGATGTAATAAGTGTGTGATTGCTACTCGCAATAAATCCTTCAAGTCTTGTGTGGTGTCGGCATTCTTGATCCAGGATGACACCGAGCACGAGATCGGATCCATTCGGTCTGGTCGCTCTGAGAGAATGGTATCGAGCACACGCCGATCAGAGGACACGACCACTAAGTTAAAGCCATAGATCACTACTCTCTTCCCATTTTCTAACTCCTCATCTTTTCTACTCTCTTTAGGATGACGGACGCGAAGATCAAGTACACCCAACCGGATGAAGGCACACCTTTTGGATTTCACTTGAAGGAAGTTACTAAGTACCGAACATTGGACTACCAAGCTTCACGGGACTTTCAACGCCACTCTGCTCAAGAGGAGCGCCGGAAGATTCATGCTCACGTTCCAGAAGGACATTCGCCCCAATCACCAAGCCTATAGATAGTGTTTTCATTGCACCAACTTGGAGTCCGGAAAGAGCATGGCAGCTCACATCACCATGGGACGATTGGGGAAGTTTATCAAGAAGACCTCAAGGATACCATCTACCAGATTTGCGGACGCCGAGATGACAAGCTGGGACGTCGTCGGCACCAAGAAGGATAGATCCATTGCAGCGTTCATCCACGAGTTAAATCAGCACATTCGACGCCAGAGAACCAAATGTGCAATGACATGTTGGAGTTGCGAAGACAAAGGAAGGATCATCGAATCGGAAGAAGAACTAAAGACTACACGCAAGGACTACATGGACGAGATCGTAGCTCGCAAGACACAATAACGATCTTAAGTACGAGATCGAAGAACTCAAGAAGAAGTTGGCACTCCGGAATGAAGACCAGTATGTCGAATACCCAAGCGACTACATTAACATCGACGACACCGATTCGGATCCAAGTGAACCCGACTTTGAAGACGGTGGAGTAGACATCATGGAGTCTTCCACCGTTCAAATTAGTAGAAGTCCCCACATATTAGTAGTATTTCCCTCCATGTAAACATTATAGTACACGGACTTTTGCGATAGTTAGATCGTTGTAAGCCCTTGTTTGATTGAATGAAGTGATTTTGTGTGTTTTTGCTCATGTGCATTGGGTAGTGATTTCCCTTAGACCTCATTCTATTCTACATTTCTCTCCTTTTCTAAACCCATCGATGCCTCCGAGACGCGACCCGGATTCGCTTTTCCCTTGAGAGATCACCCAATTGATCCAGCAGCGAATACCTGATTCAAACATTGCGTAACAACAACAACAACAACAACAACCCACCGCCACCACCACCACCTACGGATCATCTAACTCGTTTCCTTAGATCGAACCCGCGGTGTATTCCAAAGAGCACCGAGCCGATTGTAGCAGATGACCGGCTCCGCAAGATAGGAAGGAGCTGACCACTGCAGGATGCACAGATGGTGAAAGAGTGAAGTTTGCCGCACATCAGCTTGAAGGACCCGTGAGCAGATGGTGGGAGAATTTCACACCACTTACCCGTGACACCGCCACATGGGACCAGTTTCAACAAGCTTTTCAGACCGCCCATGTTTCAGCAGGAGCCATGGCCATGAAGAAGCGTGAGTTTCGCAACTTACGCCAAGGAGGAAGGATCATGGCGGATGTGGATGACTTTAGCAAGTTAGCACGTTATGCCCCGATAGCGTTACTCTGAGCCTGCAGCTAAGCAGAGAAGTTTTAGAAGGACTGAATGATGAGTTCAGCATGCCGTTGATGGTAGCAAGTTTCAACAACTACCGGGAGTTGGTAGACCGAGCTCTCATGATTGAAGGAAAGCAGCGACAAATTGAGAACCGCAAGAGGAAATATGGACAAGGGAAGTATAACTCGATCCCAGCAGAAGCCTCGTTATACCCTAAATCAGAATTCAGTTTCAGCATACCCATGGAGGAGGTAATTCAGATAACCATAATGGCACCAAGAATGGGAGCGGGAATGGAGGAAGCAATGGACAGAACCGCACCAACCCGTCAACACCATCCAAGGTAGACTGAGTCACATTACTTGCTTTAAGTGCCGCAAGATCGGGCACTATGCAAATGATATCGAGAAGGCGAATGGAAATGGCAATGGAAGCTCGAAAGAAGCCAAACCAACCCTTTCAACAGGGGACGGGTGAACCACATTGATGTGGAGGAGGTTGAAGATCAGCCCGATCGCGATGAATCGGTAAGTTTTTGTTAAGTCATTTCTGCAGTTGTTCTTTTCGATCTTGGTGCATCGCATTCATACATATCAAGGGATTTGTGGATAAGTACAAGTTACCAACCCAAGCCCTTAGGTCACCCATGCTAGTAACCTCACCCGAGAGAGTACATGGCTAGTAAATGGTGTGATCGACCGCCACTAAGGATTGACACTATGTTTTCCCCTCGGACCTAATAGTTCGGAATCCCAAGGATTGGATGTGATATTAGGAATGGATTGGTTATCAAAGTATGGAGGAAACATAGATTGTACCACAAGGTCAATTTTGCTCACCACACCGAAGGAAGAAGGATTAAGTATGTGTCACGGCACGAGCGAGGAGAGCACAAGTTAATTGCTTATCGAGAGTGGTACAGAAGAAGTACCAGTGGTGAAGGATTATCTGATGTATTTCCTAAGAGTTGCCGTGAATGCCGCGGATAGAGACATTGAATTTTGATCGAGCTGTTGCCGTGAACAGGCCCGATATCGGGTTTACCGTCTGTGATGCCCATAAAGGATTTAGCGAAATCAAGAAGCAGATTAAGGAACTATTGGATAAAGGTTTTATTCGCCCAAGTTCTTCACCTTGGAGATCACCCGTTTTATTGGTGGAGAAGAAGGATGGATCGTTGAGAATGGTTGTTGATTACCGTGGATTGAATGAAGTAACAATCAAGAACAAGTACCCACTACCTATGATAAATGATCTGTTTGATCGCTTGCAAGGAGCCAAAGTGTTTTCTAAGATCGACTTGCGATCGTGGTACCATCGATTGAAGATTCGGGAGCAAGATATACCCAAGACAGCGTTTACCACGAGATATGGATCTGATGAGTATACCGTTATGTCATTTGGACGACTAACGCACCAGCCTATTTCATGAACCGATGAACAAAGTGTTTATGGAGTTTTTGGATAAGTTCGCGTGGTGTTCATTGATGACATTTTAATTTTCTCAAGAATGAAGAGGAACACAAGGAACATTTGCGATTGGTTTTGGAGAAACTAAGGAACACCAGCTTGTATGCCAAGTTCAGCAAATGTGAGTTTTGGCTAAAAGAAGTTGGATTTCTGACATGTTATATCCGGAGAAGGGATAGCAGTTGACCCCACAAAGGTTGAGACCAGAACCAAATGGGAAGCACCAACGACAGTTGAGAGATTCGAGTTTCCTTGGACTCGCAGGATACTACCAAGATTCATTGAGAATTTCTCAAGAATCGCAAAGCCTATGACAGAATTGTTGAAGAAGGAAAACAAATTCATATGGACCGAGGACCTGTGAGGCAAGTTTTCAGGAGTTGAAGAAAAGATTGGTTACCTCACCAGTTTTGATATTGCCGATCGACTAAGGATTATGAGGTGTATTGCGGCGCTTCACGCCGAGGACTTGGAGCCGTGCTTATGCAGGAAGGAAGAGTTGTTTCGTATGCTTCACGACAACTTAAGCCTCATGAGTTGAATTATGCCACTCATGATTTGGAGTTAGCAGCCAGTGCATGCCTTGAAGACGTGGAGACATTTTCTCATTGGAAATCATTGTGAAGTATATACGGATCACAAGAGTTTGAAGTACATCTTCACCCGTATGAATTGAATCTCGCATAAAGAAGATGGTTAGAGCTAATCAAGGATTATGATATGAGATTGCATTATCACCCGGAAAGGCTAATGTCGTGGTGACGATTGAGCCGTAAGAGCCACGTCAATACCCTAATGATGGGAGGAATACCCAATGAGTTAGCCGAGGACCTTGAGAACTATGTTTGGAAATAGTTCCGAGAGGCTATGTAGCAGCATTGGAGATTCAAATACACTAATGGACAAAATCGAGAAGCCCAAAAGGCGATAAGGAAGTTGCCTCTATAAAGGAGAAAATGAGCAAAGGAAAAGCTAAAGGATTTCGTGAGGATGAGCACGATACCCTATGGTTTGAAGACCGTGTTTATGTGCCCAATGACCCGTAGATCGGGAAGTTGATTTTGCAAGAAGCCCATGATTCACCCTATTCGATTCACCCAGAAATACCAAGATGTATTTGGATTTGAAGAATATTTTCCGGTGGACCGGAATGAAGAAGGATATTGCGGAGTATGTAGCAGTTTGCGACGATGTCGAAAGTAAAGGCAGAGCATCGAAGCCAGCAGGATTGTTACAACCGCTGCCGATACCCAATGGAAGTGGGATAAACTAGGCATGGATTTCATCACAGGTTTGCCAAAGACCCGCTCAGATATGACTTCGATTTGGGTCATAGTCGATCGTTTGACCAAGGTAGCTCATTTCATTCCAGTCAAGACTACCTATAGCAGTGCTAAGTTGGCAAAGATATATATGACCAGAATTGTGTGTTTACACGGAGTTCGAGGAGCATCGATCGGATAGAGGAACCCAGTTACTTCAAATTTTGGAACCAGTTGCACGAAACATTGGGAACCCGATTGAATTCAAGACAGCTTTCCACCCACGCACCGATGGATGACCGAGAGAGTCAATCAGATTTTGGAGGACATCTTTGAGAGCTTGTGCACTAGATTATGGATCTAGTTGGGATGATAATTTGTCAGATGCAGAATTTTCTTACAACAACAGCTACCAAACCAGCTTAAAGATGGCACCTTTCGAGGCGCTGATGGAAGAAGGTGCAGGACACCGTTGTCATGGGACGAAACTAGAGATCGTCAGTTGTTTGGACCAGATTTAATTAAGGATTCTGAACAGAAAGTTAAGTTGATTCGAGACAGGCTCAAGGTAGCCTAGTCCGAATGTAAGAGCTATGCCGATTCAAAGCGCAAAGCGATTGAGTATGAAGTTGAGACAGAGTATATCTTAGAGTATCACCGCTTGAGGAGTTAAGCGCTTTGGAGTTAAAGGAAAGTTAGCACCCGCTTCGTTGGACCATATAAGATTTTGCAACGCATGGGAGAAGTTATGATAAATTGGAATTGCGGAAGGACTGTCAGAGTTCATGATGTATTCCATGTTTCTCGATTGAAGAAATGTCACCCGAGATAGCGTGAGGTACCGTTAAGAGACACAAGTGCCACTTTGGAAGCAATTCATTGAAGGATGACTTGACATATGAGGAAAACCGTTAAGATTCTCGATTATGCCAGCAGAGTTACCCGCAGCAAGGTTATCAAGTTTTGCAAAGTTCAAGGAGCCACCACACCGAGGATGAAGCCACCTGGAAAGAGAGGAAGTTTTGCTTAAGGACCACCTCACCTATTTCCTAGTTAACCCGAATCTCGAGGGCTAGATTCATCTTAAAGGGTAGGTTTGTAACATCCCAAATTTTCAATTTGGAATGTTATACATTAGGTCATCATGCATATCATATTTTTCTCGCATTTTTCCGATCCTAGAAATTTCACGCAACTCAAGGACCCTCGGAGAGAGTTGGAAGTTTCATTATTTTCATATTTGGGTTTTCTCAAATTTTGAAAATAGGATCATTTTGATTTATTTAAATTATCTTCATAAAGTTTTCCTATGAAAATTAAGAGAGGGAATAATATGACTTTCCCAACAATTAGGAAAATGAAGATTTTATAAATAAATCAAATTTGGTTTTGAAGATTTATTTTGCTTAGGCAAAATGAGCATTTTAAAATTTACGATGTTTGCTGCTTTTAAAGTTCATTTTGTTCGACTCATTTTAGGAGTCGGGAAAATTATTTTATTTAAATCGAATTCATTTGGTATTTTTTTAATTCGTTTGGTTTAAATTTTAATTTAAAAATCAGCGCCCCCCCAGGCCAAGGCCCACTGCCCAGCCAGCCAGCCCCTGCCCCGGCCCGCCTCCCTCTCCTCACAAGACGCACGCCGCCACCCAGGTGATGCCGCCACAAGACGCCTCCCGAGACCGGCTCCGACCCGCCGCCTCTTGCCCCTCCCAAGTCGCCTCCCCCCTCCCATAAATAGCCGCCTGCCCCCTCCTCTCACCTCCGCCGCCCTCGCCGTCGCCTCCCGAACCCGGCCTGAACGCCGCCCGCCGCCTCGCCGCCCGGGAGCCCGCCGCTCGCCGCCCTCGACCGCCCGGACCTCGCCCCCCCCCCTCGAGCCTCGCTGAGCCCGGCCGGCCTAGCCACCGGAGGTAGCCGCCGCCCGCCCGATCCGGTTTTTTTAAGAAAACCCGATCCGCTTTTTGTGACGTTCGGTTTTTAAAAAAAACCCAGATTGGTTTTATTTTTTCGGTTTTCTTATTTAACGAACGCTCACCGAACCGCTCGCTTCAATGAACGTGTTCGTTGATTAGTTCTGTTAACTAACGTCCGCTATTTAAACCGTTCGTCGTTTTCTTTTAATCGGATATAATCCGTTATTTTTCCGATTCGATTTCGATCCGATTTTCAAATCTGTTTTATTTCTCGCCGCTTATCGGAATCAGGTGATTCAAGCGCCGAGTTTCAGAATATGAAACCGCCGTTCGATTAACCTACTTTCACAGAGTTTTGCTACTGTGAAATTTTGACCTAGTTTCAGATTGCATAACCTAGTCGTTCTCTCTCGAGTTTCGACTTCACGATGTTTATTTTGATTGAATCTTTTGCAACCAGGGTTCTTAAGTTGAACTTTCTGGTTAGATCTTTTATTCGAGATTTCCCCGTGCATTAGATGAGTACTTATTGTATGCTTGTTGTTTGTCTGCGTTAGATCACCCGGAGTGCGCCGCTTGTTACTTCGAATCTCTAGGTCTCGCGGATCATCAGCAAGGCAAGTAACACTTTGATCATACTCTTCTCATACCCAGTTTTTATGCATTAGATCTATTTCTCAAACACTTGCATGATTAGGATCTAATTAAATTGTGGGATGGGAAGTAGATTGAGGTAGTACCTATTACCTGTTTTACTTATGAAACCTTGGGAGTTACTTCTACGTTTGCTTGTTTATGCCATGCTATGCTAGTAGACGTGGATTGGGTGAGTGAATATCCATGACAGATGTGAGATTGTTAATTAATGGTTTATCTAAGGTGGCAACCTAAACACACATCTGGGTGGATTGAAGCCCTGCGTCGGTAGAACATCAACATCGTCACCACGCCGTCGTGCTGACAAAACTCTTCCTCAACACTCGGCTGGATCGGAGTTCGAGGGATGTCATCGGGCTGAATGTGTGCTGAACTCGGAGGTGCCGTATGTTTGGTACTTGATCGGTCGGATCGTGAAGACGTACGACTACATCAACCGCGTTGTGATAACGCTTCCGCTATCGGTCTACGAGGGTACATGGACTACACTCTCCCCTCTCGTTGCTATGCATCACCATGATCTTGCGTGTGCGTAAGAATTTTTTTGAAATTACTACGTTCCCCAACAGTGGTATCAGAGCCTGGTTTTTTATGCGTAGATGTCATATGCACGAGTAGAACACAAGTGAGTTGTGGGCGATATAAGTCATACTGCTTACCAGCATATCATACTTTGGTTCGGCGGTATTGTTGGACGAAGCGGCCCGGACCGACATTACGCGTACGCTTACGCGAGACCGGTTCTCCCGACGTGCTTTGCACACATGTGGCTGGCGGGTGTCAGTTTCTCCAACTTTAGTTGAACCGAGTTTGGCTATGCCCGGTCCTTGCGAAAGTTAAAACAACACTAACTTGACAAACTATCGTTGTGGTTTTAATGCGTAGGTAAGAATGGTTCTTGCTAAGCCCGTAGCAGCCACGTAAAATTTGCAACCACAAAGTAGAGGACATCTAACTTATTTTTGCAGGGCATGTTGTGATGTGATATGGTCAAGACGTGATGCTATATTTTATTGTATAAGATGATCATGTTTTGTAACCGAGTTATCGGCAATCGGCAGAGCCATATGGTTGTCGCTTATTGTATGCAATGCAATCGCCTCGTAATGCTTTACTTTATCACTAAGCGGTAGCGATAGTCGTAGAAGCATAAGATTGGCGAGATGACAACAATGCTACGATGGAGATCAAGGTGTTGCACCGGTGACGATGGTGATCATGGAGGTGCTTCGGAGATGGAGATCACAAGCACAAGATGATGATGGCCATATCATATCACTTATATTGATTGCATGTGATGTTTATCTTTTATGCATCTTGTCTTGCTTTGATTGACGGTAGCATTATAAGATGATCTCTCACTAAATTTCAAGATAAAAGTGTTCTCCTTAGTATGCACCGCTGCCAAAGTTCGTCGTGCCTGCACACCACGTGATGATCGGGTGATAAGCTCTACGTCCATCTACAACGGGTGCAAGCCAGTTTTGCACACGCATAATACTCAAGTTAAACTTGATGAGCCTAGCATATGCAGATATGGCCTCGGAACACTGAGACCGAAAAGTCGAGCGTGAATCATATAGTAGATATGATCAACATAGTGATGTTCACCATTGAAAACTACTCCATCTCACGTGATGATCGGTTATGGTTTAGTTGATTTGGATCACGTGATCACTTAGATGACTAGAGGGATGTCTATCTAAGTGGGGAGTTCTTTAGTAATATGATTAATTGAACTTAAATTTATCATGAACTTAGTCATGGTGGTATTTTGCAAATTATGTTGTAGATCAATAGCTCACGTTGTTGTTTTCATATGTTAATTTTGATATGTTCCTGGAGAAAACTATGTTGAAAGATGTTGGTAGCAATGATGCGGATTGGATCCGTGATCTATGGATTTTCCTCATTGCTGCACAGAAGAATTATGTCCTTGATGCACCGCTAGGTGACGGACCTATTGCAGGAGCAGATGCAGACGTTATGAACATTTGGCTAGCTCAATATGATAACTACTTGATAGTTTAGTGCACCATGCTTAACGGCTTAGAATCGGGACTCCAAAGACGTTTTTGAACGTCATGGACCATATAAGATGTTCCAGGAGTTGAAGTTAATATTTCAAGCAAATAACCGAGTTGAGAGATATGAAGTCTCCAACAAGTTCTATAGCTAAAAGATGGCGGAGAATTGATCAACTAGTGAGCATGTGCTCAGATTGTCTGGGTACTACAATCGCTTGAATCAAGTGGGAGTTAATCTTCCAGATAAGATAGTGATTGACAGAGTTCTCTAGTCACCATCACCAAGTTACTGGAACTTCGTGATGAACTATAGTATGCAAGGGATGACGAAAACGATTCCCGAGCTCTTCGTGATATTGATATCGACGAAGGTAGAAATCAAGAAAGAGCATCAAGTGTTGATGATTGACAAGACCACTAGTTTCAAGAAAAGGGCAAAGGGAAAGAAAGGGAACTTCAAATAGAATGACAAGCAAGTTGTCACTCCCGTGAAGAAGCCCAAAGCTGGACCAAAACTTGAAACTGAGTGCTTACACTGCAAAGGAAATGGTCACTAGAAGCGGAAATGCCCTGAATATTTAGTGCATAAGTAAGATGGCAAAGTGAACAAGGGTATATTTGATATACAGGTTATTGATGTGTACCTTACTAGTGTTTATAGTAGCCCCTGATTATTTGATACTTGTTCGGTTGCTAAAAATTAGTAACTCAAAACAGGAGTTACAGAATAAACAGAGACTAGTTGAGGATGAAGTGATGATGTGTGTTGGAAGTTGTTCCAAGATTGATATGATCATCATCGCACACTCCCTATACTTTCGGGATTAGTGTTAAACCTAAATAAATGTTATTTGGCGTTTGCGTTTAGCATGAATATGATTTGATCATGTTTATTGAAAAACGGTTATTCATTTAAAGTCAGAGAATAATTATTGTTCTGTCTACATGAATAAAACCTTCAATCGTCATACACCCAACGAAAATAGTTTATTGGATCTCGATCGTAGTGATACACATATTCATAATATTGATGCCAAAAGATGCAAAGTTGATAATGATAGTGCAACATATTTGTGGCACTGCCGTTTGGGTCATATCGGTGTAAAGCGCATGAAGAAACTCTATAAAAATGGACTTTTGGAATCACTTGATTATGAATCATTTGATGCTTGTGAACCGTGCCTTATGGGCAAGATGACTAAAACTCCGTTCTCCAGAACAATGGAACGAGCTACTGACTTATTGAAAATAATACATACCGATGTATGCGATCTAATGAGTGTTGATGCTCGTGGCAAGTATCATTGTTTTCTGACCTTCACAGATGATTTGAGTAGATATGGGTATATCTACTTAATGAAACACAAGTCTGAAACCTTTGAAAAGTTCAAAGAATTTCAGAGTGAAGTGGAGAATAATCGTAACAAGAAAATAATGTTTCTACGATCTGATCGTGGAGGAGAGTATTTGAGTTACGAGTTTGCCCTTCATATAAAACAATGTGGAATAGTTTCACAGCTCACACCACATGGAACACCACAGCGTAATGGTGTGTCCGAACGTCATAACCGCACTTTATTGGATATATGGTGCAATCTATGGTGTATCTTACCGATTTACCACTATCATTTTGGGGTTATGCATTAGAGACAGCTTGCATTCACTTTAAAATAGGGCACCATCAAAATCCGCTTGAGACGACGCCTTATGAACTGTAGTTTGGCAAGAAACCAAAGTTGTCGCTTCTGAAAGTTTGGGATCATGATGCTTATGTGAAAAGCTTCAACCTGATAAGCTCGAACCCAAATCGAGAAGTGCGTCTTCATAGAATACCCAAAGGAAACTATTGGGTACACCTTCTATCACAGATCCGAAAGCAAGATATTCGTTGCTAAGATGGATCCTTTCTAGAGAAGGAGTTTTCTCTCGAAAGAAGTGAGTGGGAGAAAAGTAGAACTTGATAAGGTAATAGTACCTTCTCCTAAATTGGAAAATAGTTCATCACTGAAATCAGTTCCAGTGATTCCTTCACCAATTAGTGAGGAAGCTAATGATGATGATCATGAAACTTCAGATCAAGTTACTACAGAACCTCGTAGGTCTTCCAGAGTAGGTCCGCACTGAGTGGTACGGTAATCCTGTTCGAAAGTCATGTTACTAGACCATGATGAACTTATGAACTATGAAGAAGCGATGGTGAGCCCAGATTCCATAAAATGGCTTGAGGCCATGAAATCTGAGATGGGATCCATGTATGAGAACAAAGTGTGGACTTTGGTTGACTTGTCCGATGATCGCCAAGCCATTGAGAATAAATGGATCTTCAAGAAGAAGATTAACGACGGTAATGTTATCTATCTACAAAGCTAGAATTGTCGCAAAAGGTTTTCGACAAGTTCAAGGTGTTGACTACGATGAGAGTTACTCACTCGTATCTATGCTTAAGTCTGTCCGAATCATGTTAGCAATTGCGCATTTTATGAAATCTGGTAAATGGATAAACAAAACTGCATTCCTTAATAGATTTATTAAAGAAGAGTTGTATATGATGCAACCAGAAAGTTTTTGTCAATCCTAAAGGTGCTAACAAAATATGCAAGCTCCAAATGATCCATCTATGGACTGGTGCAAGCATCTCGAGTTGGAACATACGCTTTGATAAGTTGATCAAAGCATATAGTTTTATACAAACTTGCGGTGAAGCATGTATTCACAAGAAAGTGAGTGGGAGCACTACAGCCTTTCTGATAAGTATTTGTGAATGACATATTGTTGATCGGAAATAATGTAGAATTATTCTGCAAAGCATAAAGGAGTGTTTGAAAGAAGTTTTTTCAAAGAAAGACCTCGGTGAAGTTGCTTATATATTGAGCATCAAGATCTATAGAGATAGATCAAGACGCTTGATAAGTTTTTTCATTGAGTACACACTTTGACAAGATTTTGAAGTAGTTCAAAATGGAATAGTCAAAGAAAGGGTTTCTTGCCCGTGTTACAAGGTGTGAAATTGAGTAAGACTCAAAGCCCGACCACGGCAGAAGATAGAAAGAGAATGAAAGTCATTCCTATGCCTCAGCCATAGGTTCTATAAAGTATGCCATGCTGTGTACCAGATCTATTGCATACGCTACCACTAAGTTTGGCAAGGGAGTGCAATAGTGATCTAGGAGTAGATCAATGGACAGCTGTCAAAATTATCCTTAGTGGAATAAGGATATGTTTATCGATTATGGAAGTGACAAAAGGTTCGTCATAAAGGGTTACGTCGATGCAAGTTTTGACACTAATCTAGATGACTCTAAGTCTCGGTCTAGATACATATTGAAAGCGGAGCAATTAGCTAGAGTAGCTCCGTGCGAGCATTGTAGACATAAGAAATTTGCAAAATACTTACGAATCTGAATGTGATGTAATCTGCTGACTAAAATTATCTCACAAGCAAAACATGATCACACCTTAGTACTCTTTGGGTGTTAATCACATAGCAATGTGAACTAGATTATTGACTCTAGTAAACCCTTTGGGTGTTGGTCACATGTCGATGTGAACTATGGGTGTTAATCACATAAAGATGTGAACTATTGATCTTAAATCACATGGCGATGTGAACTAGATTATTGAATCTAGTGCAAGTGGGAGACTGGAGGAAATATGCCCTAGAGGCAATAATAAAGTTATTATTTATTTCTTTATATCATGATAAATGTTTATTATTCATGCTAGAATTGTATTAACCGGAAACATAATACATGTGTGAATACATAGACAAACAGAGTGTCACTAGTATGCCTCTACTTGACTAGCTCGTTAATCAAGATGGTTAAGTTTCCTAACCATAGACATGAGTTGTTATTTGATTAACGGGATCACATCATTAGGAGAATGATGTGATTGA